>ONZH01013509.1:0-20156 GCA_900303285.1 Rhinella marina
ACGTTTATGAAGAAAATACCAGTCCAGATTTGTTACTGGATGGTAGGACAAGGAAAACGCCAGGCCAGAGGAGTGTTCCTGGATGGTGTAAGGATTTAGTACACGCGAAAGAAACAAACTAGTTCGAAGAGACAACCTCGTTGCGTGCCCTCCCCGCCTCTCAGGGAACTGAAGTTTTGTGCCTCTTTGTGAGAACCGTTAAGAAGTGCTTCTTCGTGAGAAAAATCTGCAAGAGCGGAAGCCCGAGGAGCCGAGAGGTGTTAGGGTCTGAGGGTGGATGATAGGCTGTCATCCGATCGGGGTTCGACTAGGAGAGCAGCCACATTTTTGGGTTTCTGAATGCGCACAGACCCCCATCTATCAGTGTGAGTATTTAACTCTTGCATTCTTGCAGTCTGCATCAATTGCTTGGGTTGATACTAAGACAGAGTTAAAGGGGCAGCTCTTGCAGTGGAAAAGTCTATAATGGAATGGATTAAAAAGCAGGCAGATGGCTGTACAATGCAGCCTCCGGTTCATGGTCATAATTTACATTCTATTTGGTTAAATTGTCTACATTGGTTTACAGAGGAGAATAGAGAACTAGAAAAGAAGAATCCACTTAGAAAGGAGTCTAAGCGCTTAGCTCTCCTCTGTAAGACCATTGAGACATATGATTCTGCTATAGATCAACAGCCGGTAGGAATTCCCATTTGTGGTATTACTAGAACAGGAAAGGAGTATGGAGAACATCAGAAAGTTTTAGACCGTACCATTGCAGATTTAAGAGGTGCAGGAGGTGAGGAGACAGTATATGGAGAATTATTGACAGTAATGACAGAGATAGAACAAGCAGCAACAACTGGAGGGGAGGATATGATACAGTGGAAACAGGCTATAGAAAAATGGATACGACATCATGCTGATAAGCAGCATCATATTATTAAGAATTTAGAAGCTTTACAAAAAGAGCTAGAACAGCATGTAGGAGAAGAAATGTTCCCTGTTGATTTTAAGCCAGATCATACCTCCACTCCCAGTCACAGTTTACAGGATTCTGCTCTGTTGCACCTTAAATATCTTAAATTTTTACCCAAATGGGAAGAGGCAAAGGGTGTGTTTCAAAATGTTCTTAATTTTGAGGCTTGGTTGACCAAATTTCAGGTTGATTCGGGAGAGGAGGCAAGACGGTACTTCTTGTCTTTTCTGCCGAATACCCTTGTCACATATTTTAAGACCCAACAACAGAATGGGACTCAGTATGATTTAACTGAGCCTAGGGAAAGAATGAAATTTGTCATCTCTTAGAAACTGGGGGGTAGAAAACCTACACCAGATTTATTAGAAACTTTCAGGATTGAAAAGGGAGATGATTTGAGAAACAAAGCCTCAAAATGGGTATCAGCCTGGTGTTTAGTTTTTGATAAACCATATGAATTAATGGATCAGGGAGATAGATATGCCATGATGGAAAAATTTGTGAGAAAGGTTCCCTTAGATGGGACATATAAATCTGGGGTTTTACAGAATGCAAAAAATATTGAGGATGTTGTTCAGGCTATTTTGATAAATTTAAGAACTATGCAGCCTCAAACAAAGTCAGATGTCAGTACTAAAGTGTTCGCATTTACTCCCTCACCGGGAACCCAGAAAGGTCAAGAATCAAGGGGTAGGGTTATTCAGGGTAAATTTGTCCCAAATCAAATAGTACAGAGAAGGTCCCGATCTACAGATTTTTTAGAAAATGAGGGTCCAGGCGCCCCTGTATGTTTTTACTGTGGGGAAGAAGGACATATGAAGCGATTTTGTCTGAAACTTCCCAAAGGACGAGGACGGGGATTTAGTTCCCCCTCGGTGCCTCGAAAAAACGTCCGATTTGAGGGTTTAGAAAATCATTCTTATGAGCGGCCACAAGAATTTCATGGTCAGGATTTAACACAATATCAGGGATATAATGGGCTTCAAAGAGTTAACCCAGTAGCAGTTGAGTCCTCTGTTTCTCCGGGGTGTTGTCCCGGGGAGGCCATGACAACCAGCAAAGGACGCGTCCCTTCCCCTTCCCCTTCCCGGCAGCCCCGTACGCAGGGGAAGCTGAAGGGGGGGAAGTTAGCTGAAGGTCTCTTTGGGAGGAAGACTACTGGAGAGGCAGAGGGATCAAATAGAGAGGATGGATTTTTTGATCTTCCTATGGCAGGATCTACTGATTGACGGGGTGATTCCCCTATCCCCCTAACCTTCCTTGCCCCACTTTCCCTTGGTAAGGACGGGAGACCATATGTCAGAGGGAGGATAGAGGGGCTGCCATGGGAAAACTTTTTTATTGATACAGGAGCCGCTGTTTCAGTTACGGGACATAATTTGCATCCTCCCCCTGGACCACGTGAAAGTACAACCTTAATAGGTTTTGAGGGCTCCTGTATTCAAGCTTTTAAAAGCGGTCCCGTAAACCTGATTTTTCAGGAAAAGGGGGGCCCTAAGCAGAGAGGGCTTAGGGCAGCATTTTGGATTAATCCTCAAGTGGACACTACAATTCTGGGAACCGATATTTTAGGAACTATGGGAATTGTTGTTGATTTATGTAACAAAACTCTGTGGCGAGATAAAAGAGCAAATATCTGTTCAGTCATAATCCCCATAGATGATGACAATGAGTTTGTATGTCATAAAGCATCAATTTCTAATGTAAGTTTGTCAATTGATGATAATACTGAACTAGATGATTTGAAAAAAGAGTTAAAAGAGATGTTCCCAGAGTTCTGGACCACTAAAAAAACAGACTGTGGATTAATGCAAACTCAGGTAAAAATTGAAGGGGAAAAACTGCCACCCTTTCAGCGTCAGTATAAAATTCCTGACGAAGCGATTCCTTACATAAGGTCAGTGAATTAGAGAAACAGGGCGTAGTTGTAAGGGGGAATTCCCCATGTAATGCAGCAATTCTGCCAATTAAAAAACCGGATGGCAGTTTTCGCCTTGTCGTGGATCTGAGACTTGTAAATAAGTACACTCCTTCAGCAGCTCATTTAGTTGCGTCTGTTCCTGAAATTATGTCTCAGCTGAGGAGTGATTGTACTGTGTTTTCATGTTTGGATATTGCTAATGGCTTTTTCTCCGTACCTCTGACACCCCAGTCAGCATTAAGGTTCGCATTTACTTTCGAAAATGTGCAATATTTGTTTACTCGTCTTCCCATGGGGTTTCATAGTTCCCCTGTGTATTTCCACCAAGCTCTGGCGCGGGTGTTAGAGCCTCTCGGGTATGGAGACAAAGTCTTACAATATGTTGATGATTTGTTGATTCAGACAGTGACAGAGACAGAACACAAAGAGATTCTTGTTAAAATGTGTCAAGCATTGTATGACGCAGGGCTGAAAATGAGCTTAGGGAAAGTACAACTGATGAAGCCAGAAGTTAAGTTTTTAGGAGTAATTGTTTCAGCCAGAGGAAAAATGCCAATGAAAGAGCGAATTGAGGCTGTTCAGTCTGTTCCGTTACCGACTACCATTCAGGAATTGAGAAAATTTTTGGGTATGGTTAATTTTTCAAGGATATTCATTGAGGATTTTGCATTTTTAGCAAGACCCTTGTATGAATTGCTGAGGAACGTTGAGAGCGATTATTCCCCCGTTAATATCACAGGGGAAGCCCTAGAGGCTTTTAAAGGTTTAAAATTTGCTCTTGCACAAGCAACAGCATTGATCAATCCGGACACGACCCAGCCATTTTACATACAAGTTCACACAGGAGATACTTCTATATCTGCAGTTTTGTTGCAAAAATGGCCAAGAGAAAGTTCTGAGATTACTAGTCAGTTGCATGCCTTGGGATACTACTCCAGACTGTTGTCACCTATAGAGAAGGGATTTTCTCTCTGTATGAAACATCTTTTAGGTGTTCATTGGACAATGAATCAGGTGAAATCTGTTGTCGGGTTTGCTCCTCTGATTTTACAGACCCCACATGCTACTATTAAAACTCTTCTGACAGGTAAAGCCAGCGGAGTTAATACACACCGTATGGCTCAATGGATTGTTGATTTTGAGACTAGGGATCTGAAGGTGGAGGTAGGAGAAAAATACTATCTGGCCCAGTTGATGCAATATGAAGGACAATTTCATGATTGTCAAATTGAACAAACAAATGTCTTACCTTCTCCTTTTAGGGCAGATTTTCAGGAGGGAGTTCCTTGTGCCTATATTGACGGTGCTCGATATTGGCATGAGGGGGGATTTGTCATGGGCTATGCATTGTGGATTCCTGAACAATCTCTTCTTGTGCAGTGCAAGCTCTCGGGTTGCTATTCAGCTCAGCGAGCAGAGTTGGAGGCTGCTCTACATGTCATTCAATTGGACACAAAGCCTTTGAATATTTTTAGTGACAGTGCTTATGTCGTAAATTCTTTGACTCTTTTCCTTAATGTCTGGTCCATGAGGGGGATGGTGGATTCACAGAATAAACCTCCAACATGCCGAGATTTTGGAACAAATTGCACAAAGAGGAAAGGCTTTTCCTAATTTGTGGTCCTTTTGTAAAATTAAGAGCCATCAGAAGTTAACATCAGATCCCCACATTCAAGGTAACGCTTATGTAGATCAGGCAGCAAAAGAAGCGGCCTTATCTGGAAAAGTTAAACACGAAGAGAGAGATGAAGAAAGAGTTGCCGCAGTGACACAAAAAAAGAAATCTCCTCCAGAACTTTCTCCCCTGCAGGATCTCATCATAGCACAGAACAGGGATGGAGATAAATTTTTCTTTAATTCTCTGGAGTCAGTGGATACAGGTTCCAGGGAATATTTGTTGTGCAAGAGGGTAAATGATAGGTTAGTCCCTTACATTCCTACGATTATGATTAAACAATTGCTTAAATTTAATCACTCTGTTTTTGCCCATCCTGGTCCCGAAGCTTTATTGGAATTAGTTCAGAAAAAGATGTGGCATCCTCAGCTTAGGGCATTATGTCATGAGGTACATGAGGAATGTCTTATCTGTTTGCAAAACAATCCCAAAGGAAAAGGAAAACCCCATCTTAGAAGAATTCAAGTGGCAGATGGCCCATGGCAATCCATTCAAATAGATTATATTGGCCCTTTTAACCCCTCAAAAGGAGGACATAAATATGCTTTAGTAATCGTTGATGTCTTTTCAAAGTGGGTGGAAGCACTTCCTTCTACTAATAATACGGCCCTTACAACAGCAAGACTTTTATGGAGAAATGTGTTTTCGCAATGGGGTTTTCCAAAGATAATTGAAAGTGATAATGGTCCTCATTTTATAGGGCAAGTGATGGCTCATCTGTGTTCTCTGCTGGGGATCCAGCAGCGATTTCATGTGTCTTACCACCCGCAATCTGCAGGGATGGTCGAACGCATGAACCGTACTTTGAAGTCAAGATTGTCAAAAATGATTCAAGAGAAAGGGAAAGATTGGGTTGATCATTTGCCATCTATATTGTTAGCCCTTCGTGCTGTTACATCTAAAAGCACTGGGCTTTCTCCTTTTGAGTTAATGACAGGAAGGCAGATGCCCATAAATCTTCCTAATGATGTAAGTTTACCCACTACAGATCAAGCAGTGGTACAGAGGGATCAGTGGCTTTTGCAAATTCAGCAGCAGATTCAAGATCTCCAACGATATGCTGCGTTTAACATGGCTAGGAGTAGTGTTCAACCTAATGATGATTCCTACGAATCAAAATTTGTCAAAGGAGCACAAGTTATGATAAAAAACTTTCGAAAAATCGGTCCCTGGGAATCAAATTGGGAAGGACCGTTTGTTATTGTGAAAAATTTTGGCCCTACAGTCTTAGGGGTTCAAAGAGTGACAAAAGGTCGAGATAAGGGAATTAAAGTGGTCCACATTGAGCAATGTAAATTGCTTAAGCGTTCTATATAGGGGATTGATAAGAACTGATACTTCACTTTCTTTTTCAGCTAAAGAATGGACCTCCCACCAGATTACATTGTTATGAACTTTCACACCGAGGACTCTGTTACTGAAAGATGGGGAGAGGAAGAGTTTGAAGTCGGAGAAGAAATTAATAATGATGCAGAAGAACATAAACCAAAGACTTGGCCACTTAAAGGGTTTCTGTCACCAGATTTGGGCACTAAACAGGATGGCATTGTGCAAATGCCACCTGATGCCAATCTGGTTTTCTTACAGTAACTGAGCCGTTTTCTTAAAAAACACTTTTATAATATGTTTAGGCGTGGTGCAAGAGGCGTCTTCACCTAGTAATCGCCGTTGTGTCTTCTTCTGTTGACAGGCCAGGCAGCTTGTTGAGCTGCCGGCCCTGTTGTGCGCCGTGTGGCTAAATTCTGCGCAGGCGCAGATAGTTCACGTTCCTGTCTCTCGATGCGCCTGCGCCGTGCGGAGTAAAAGGGGCAGCGCAGTGAGTTGCCGGCTCTCTCAGCGAGCTGTCATCTGATTACTGTAAGGCAGGAGGCAGGAGCCAACGGCTTCATCTATACTGTAAGAAGATTGGGCAGGTGGCATTTGCACATTGCAAATGCCATCCTGTTGAAATTGGTGACAGAAACCCTTTAAGGACTTTTGTACGAAGGACAAACTGTTTAATGTTTTTGTTCTTCTCTGTGTTTGTTTGTTGTTGTTTGTTCGTCCGATAAGGGGTCAGCTGTGGGATCCTAAGGTTTATACAGAAGGGGAATTGGTGTTTGAGCATGGATCTTTTCCTTACACTCCTGAGTGTGATATCAGGTGGGAGGGGAAAGGGTTCCAAAGATGTCTGGAAATATCTAAACGGAATGATTATGAAGTATTAGCAGCCCTATGTGTGGGAAAGTGTTGTACAGATACTAAAGGACCATCTAGTAGACTGATTAAGGCATCCCTCCAGGAAAACCGGTTGATCCTCACTGATGGAAAAAGCCAGTGCAACACAGATGTGGATTTGGTCACCCCTTGGTATTTAGCAGTACAGCTAAATTTTAAGAATAACCTCTTACCAGCAGCTTGTAGAGTAGTGTTGGATTCTAATGTTAGGAATCCTTTTGGAGATGAAGGGGATGAAAGTAGAAGAGGCCCGTGGGGAATGAGAGATATATCCTGGAGTTGTCATGGTGAGTTTGTTCTTTATCCTCTTCATTCAAAGAGCGTAACCCCAGGGCAAGTTAAAGAGATTGTGACTGTCTGGGCATTGATTTCTAACAAAACAGGACATGCTGGACCGCCTTATTCACTTAGTATAATACGGCCTATAGACATTGAACTGACTTATTATAATGGGACAAAACATTCTAAGTCAAAGAGTGTAGTTGCTTGTAAGGGAGAGCGTGTTTTCTACAAAGAAATGGATCCCATCAGGATTGTAAATACAGGTCATTATGTTTCTTTGAACACCCAATATGGCCTGTTTACTTGGCATTTAAATATGTCACTTTGGGATTTAAAAGGGCAACTTCCAATGTGCACCCCTTACTTGGCAGGATTTGAGCAAAATTTTCAGAGGTGGTTAACAGCCAGTACTCTAGGAAAACCCCTGCTAGGAGTTGGAGGGATGGATTGGATGAGGATACAGAGAGAGGCAGAATGAGGAGGGGTTTACTAAGAAATAAACGGGAATGGTACGATACTCTTTTAGGAGGTTTTGGGACTGCCACAGGAGTTCTTAATACCGTGGATATTCAAACACTCAGTAGTAGGAATGTCATCTTTGGCAGCTTTAGGAGCTGATTCGGAGAATGTGGCTTTAGTTCAAAGTGCCATTCAGGGACAGATGATAGTTAATAATCAAAACTATCAGGCTAAAGTTGTTGATTATTTACAGAGTCAAATTGCTCATTTCCTCAAACATTCTACAAACGTGAAAGAACAGGTTGAACGTGCCCTTGCTTGTATTTCGCTTCAGGAGGAATTATATACTAATGCCAAAATAATGTTGCAGACTCTCTTTAATGGACACTGGCCTTGGGAAATGGGACATAATTGGCCTGGAATAACTGATTTTGCCAAAAAACATGTTGAATGGTGGAAAGTTGGGTGGATAGGGTGTGCAGATCAGGATATTGAGAAGTGTGCCTTTGCAGCTTTGATTCCCATGCGTGGTAAAGTATATCCCCTCTTGAACCGGATTGACATGGGAATAGTTCAGGATAAATTATGGGTTCGAACTCCCGTTGATGAAAATGCTAAATTCGTTTAGATTAGTGGAAGGATTTTTAAGATTACTACAGGATTGTGTAGCAGGGAGAAGTCAGATATTATTTGTCCCTATGGAGTTGCAAAGCCTGTTCCTACCGTGCCCTGTTGGCTCAAAGAAAATACTAAATGTCCCATGATAATTGATGAAGTAAAAGAGCCTCTGTTTTGGCAATTTAATAGTGGAGAGGTGTGTTTTCATGTTCCTAAAGAACAGTATGTGACATACCAAACAAAAAATTGTACCAGTACTAGGAAGGCCTCACCCGCATTGTATTGCACTAAGAAAACAGTTCTGGACATCAGAGTGGATTCACTAGATTGGGTTTATCAACCTTTGATTTTACTGGTGAAACATTTTGATGTGATTTATCATAAGCCTGTGTTTCCAACACCGTATCTGGCAACAGGGAAAGAACTGTACAAAATGGTAAAAGATTTGGAAGTGCTGAAATATTTTCAGCAGGTTTATAATGAGACTGGGAAAAGGGCTTTAGTTACTCTTACCCATGACACACAAAAGATTCAACAAATTATCAAATAATACGAGGATCTGAAGGTTTCTTGGTGGGATGAAATTGTTCGTTTTTTTACAGGAAAGACGCCTGCCTTGCAGAGTTCTGTGGTTCATTATCTGACCCATCCTATTATTTGGAAGATGTGTATTCTGATTGGTTGCACCACTTGCTCTGTGTGTCTTTGTTGTAAAACTCGAAAAATGATGAAAGAATTGGAATATATTCAGACATCTTTGGGCCTACAGCGGAGACTTCATTTGAGTATTCCTTTGATGGGGATGCAAAAAAGGGAAGAACAAGGAATTTATGAAAATATGAATGTGTTAAGACAATGTAGTGCTGATCTTAGGAAACAAGAATCAGTCGAGGTTTAAAGTTTGTACTTTTAAAGCACTACAAGTACAAAAAGGGGGGCTTGTTGGAAAAGGAGAATTAGATCTGATGTTTAGTCATATTGTCTCTGGAAGACATCTTGTGTTGTATCTCAGAGAAGAGTTCTGACAGAGGATTAATTATGACCCTGAAATGTACTGTGATGTGTTTTAGTGTTAGAGGATATATGTTTAGTAATTGATTAAAAGGATGGTGATGTAATGGGGAACTTTAGAATATAGATAATGTTTGCGTCAGTAAAAGGTAGCCTAGACAAGATTAATGTACTTGTTTAGTGAAAAGGGTAATAGGTTAGTGGGATGTTTTTGACCCCTTGGAGATGGGCTAGATGGACAGACTTATTTATGTCCCATATGGCGCCATGAAAAGGAAAAATGGTGATTAATACTAAAATGGGGATAACCTATTGGAAGGCCCAAGGAATAAATTCTGTCCACAGGAAGTGGTCATGTTAAGAAACTTTAGTCCAATCAGAATTTGTTGTAGGTGTAACTTATGTATATGGGTGTTATTAAAATAATGATGTAATCTATGTGAGTAACATTGAAGCTTATGGACTGCAGCACACTGCAGAAAATCTGAATTATAATATTAATTATTCCTTTGTTCTTGGGGTTTAAAAGTCTGTGTCTGAGGATTTTGGAGGAACATTGCCTTTTTGCCCCTACTGCTTCACACTTTCATCTTCATGTAATATTCTGCCTGATTTTTATATTTATTTCAATGCTGTCTTGCTGCTCTCGTCTCTGAATAAACGAAAGACTCTTCTCAAGAAGAAGTCGTCTCAAGAAGTTTTGTTTTGCTGCGGACAATTTCCAACACTTTCCTGTCACCTGTGTAGAAAAACCACCCTTTTCTCTACGCATTGCTTGTGTTCAAATGTCCTCCTCCTTCTCCTCTAGTTCAGCCCCCACAGGGCTCATTTGGCCGTGAGATGTAGTTGCCACATCTCCTGTCCCCTGGACAGCCAGATTTAGCAGCATCTGTTCCAGTACATGAAGCAGTGGAATGACGTTGTTCATCCTGTAGTCCTAGAGACTGACAAATAAAGTGGCCTCCTGAAAGGGCCCGAGCAAACAGCAGGTGTCACGTACGAGCTGCCACTGGCTAACATTGAAGTTACAGAGGGGAGTACCTCTGTCCGCCTCTATCATCAAAAAAATGTTTATGGCTTTTCTCTGTTCAAATAATCGGTACAACATATGAAGGGTGGAGTTAGGGTTGGGCGATATACCGGTGTTGGCGCCCGCCCGCCCCTGCATCGTAACATGCCAATTGCTGCCTACCGCAACCTCCCAGGTTCCTCCTCGCTGCCTCCCATCATGCAGTCTCCGCCCACCAACGTCTGACTTTGGAATCAGATGATACCTGGGCGAGGCCGCTGAGGCTGAACAGCGCAGGACAAGAGCAAGAGGCGGAGAAGTCTCTGAATTCCCACTCCGTCCGACCCCCACAGAATTCACTTCTTCTGCGCTGAGAGAGACCCTATATGCTACAATTACAGCTGCCAGCTGGGCCCAGCCCTGATTAAAGGTGTAATGTTTCTGTCTATATGATGACCCCAATTGTACTGTCGCGAGGGCGCGGCGCGGCCCTGTCCCACTCTGGCCTGCTCAGTCCTTCCTGCCTGCCTGCAACTAGCTGCACATAGAAATAGCAGCCAGTAGGCAAGGAATGAGCCATCATGAGTCCCTCCCTCCCCCATGACATGACCAACAAGAAGGAATGACAGGTGACAATAAGAAATGATGTCTCCTGTTGTGGCTGCTGCTCCTCCATACAGTATAACGTCTCCTTGTGGCCGCCCCCATAAAGTATAACGTCTCCTTGTCGCCGTCCCCATACAGTATGACATCTCCTTGTGGCTGCCCCATACAGTATAACGTCTCCTTGTGGCTGCCCTTATACAGTATAATGTCTACTTGTGGCTGCCCCCATACAGTATAATGTCTACTTGTGGCTGCCCCCATACAGTATAACATCACATTGTGGCCCCCATACAGTATAATGTCTCTTGTGGCTGCCCCCATACAGTATAATGTCTCTTGTGGCTGCCCCCATACAGTATAACATCTCCTATGATGGCTGCCCCCATACAGGTTACGTCTCCTTGTGGCTGGCCCCCATACAGTATAACGTCTCCTTGTGGCTGGCCCCCATACAGTATAACGTCTTCCTTGTGGCCCCCATACATTGTAAATGTCTCCTGTGTGGCTGCCCCCATACCAGTATAATGTCTCCCCTTGTGGGCTGCCCCCATACAGTGTAGCGTCTTCCTTGTGGCTGGCACCATACAGTAAACGGTCTCCTTGTTGGCCCCCCCATCAGTATACGTCATCCCTTGTCCCGCCCCCATACAGTATACATGTCTCCTTAGTGGCCGCCCCATACAGTATAACGTCTCCTTGTGGCTGGCCCCCATACAGTATAACGATCTCCTTGTGGCCCCCATACAGTATGTATATGATCTCCTTGTGGCTGCCCCCATACAGGTATACGTCTCCATTGTGGCTGCCCCCATACAGTATAACGTCTCCTTGTGGCTGCCCCCCCATACAGTATAACGTCTCCTTGTGGCTGCCCCCATACATATATGTCTCCTTGCCTGGCTGCCCCCCATATAGTATAATGTCTCCTTGTGGCTGCCCCCCATACAGTATAAATGTCTCCTTGTGGCTGCCCCCATACAGTAATAATGTCTCCTTGTGGCTGCCCCCATACAGTATATTGTCTCCTATGGCTGTCCCATACAGTATAATGTCTCCTTGTGGCTGTCCCATATAGTATAATGTCTCCTTGTGGCTGTTCCCATACAGTATAATGTCTTCTTGTGGCTGCCCTCATACAGTATAATGTCTCCTTGTGGCTGCCCCCATACAGTATAATGTCTACTTGTGGCTGCCCCATACAGTATAACGTCTCCTTGTGGCTGCCCCCATACAGTATATGTCTCCTTGTGGCTGCCCCATACAGTATAAATGTCTCCTTGTGGCTGCCGCCATACAGTATAATGTCTCCTTGTGGCTGCCCCCATACAGTATAACGTCTCCTTGTGGCTGGCCCCATACAGTATGAACGTCTCCTTGTGGCTGCCCCCATACAGTATAACGTCTCCTTGTGGCCCCCATACAGTGTAATGTCTCCTTGTGGCTGCCCCCATACAGTATAACGTGTCTCCTTGTGGCTGCCCCCATACAGTATAATGTCTCCTTGTGGCCCCCATACAGTGTATAACGTGCTCCTTGTGGCTGGCCATACAGTATAACGTCTCCTTGTGGCCGCCCATACATATAGTATACAGTATATGTCTCCTTGTGGCTGCCCCATACAGTATAACGTCTCCTTGTGGCTGCCCCCCCATACAGTATAATGTTCTCCTTGTGGCTGCCCCCATACAGTATATATGTCTCCTTGTGGCTGCCCCATACAGTATACAGTATACGTCTCCTTGTGGCTGCCCCCATACAGTATAATGTCTCCTTGTGGCTGCCCCCATACAGTATAATGTCTCCTTGTGGCTGCCCCCCCTTGTGGCTGCCCCCATACAGTATAATGTCTTGTGGCTGCCCCATACAGTATAACGTCTCCTTGTGGCTGCCTCCTTGTGGCTGCCCCCATACAGTATAATGTCTCCTTGTGGCTGCCCCCATACAGTATAACGTCTCTCCTTGTGGCTGCCCCATACAGTATAACGTCTCCTTGTGGCTGCCCTACAGTATAACGTCTCCTTGTGGCTGCCCCCATATATAGTCTTTGTATTGTCTCCTTGTGGCTGTCCCATACAGTATAATGTCTCCTTGTGGCTGCCCCCATACAGTATAATGTCTCCTTGTGGCTGCCCCCATACAGTATAACGTCTCCTTGTGGCTGCCCCCATACAGTATATATGTCTCCTTGTGGCTGCCCCATACAGTATAACGTCTCCTTGTGGCTGCCCCCATACAGTATAATGTCTCTTGTGGCTGCCATACAGTATAATATCTCCTTGTGGCTCCATACATAATGTATAAATGTCTCTTGTGGCTGCCCCATACAGTATAATGTCTCCTTGCCCCCTTGTCTGTGGCTGCCCATACAGTATAATGTCTCCTTGTGGCTGCCCCCATACAGTATAACGTCTCCTTGTGGCTGCCCCCATACAGTATAAATGTCTCCTTGTGGCTGCCCCCATACAGTATAAGTCTACTCTATCAGTGTCTCCTTGTGGCTGCCCCATACAGTATAACGTCTCCTTGTGGCCCCCATATACAGTATAATGTTGTGGCCCCCATACAGTATAACGTCTGCCCCCATACAGTATAACGTCTCCTTGTGGCTGCCCCCATACAGTATAACGTCTCCTTGTGGCTGCCCCATACAGTATAACGTCTCCTTGTGGCCGCCCCCATACAGTATAACGTCTCCTTGTCGCCGCCCCATACAGTATATGTCTCCTTGTGGCCGCCCCATACAGTATAACGTCTCCTTGTGGCTGGCCCCTACAGTATAACGTCTCCTTGGCCCCCATACAGGCTCCTTGTGGCTGCCCCATACAGTATATGTCTCTTGTGGCTGCCCCCATACAGTGTCTCCTTGTGGCTGCCCCATACAGTAAAACGTCTC
The DNA here is from genome assembly GCA_900303285.1 of Rhinella marina. Classification (NCBI taxonomy): domain Eukaryota; kingdom Metazoa; phylum Chordata; class Amphibia; order Anura; family Bufonidae; genus Rhinella; species Rhinella marina. Next base: position 13,650 of record ONZH01013509.1, read on the forward strand.
CTTGTGGCTGCCCCCATACAGTATAACGTCTCCTTGTGGCTGCCCCCATACAGTATAATGTCTCCTTGTGGCCCCCATACAGTATATAATGTCTCCTTGTGGTCCCTATACAGTGTAATGTCTTCTTGGGGCTGCCCCCATACAGTATAATGTCTCCTTGTGGCCCTAAGTGTTTTTTTTTCATTTAAATGGGCATTTATCGTCATATATATCGTTATCGCGATAAATATCTTAATATCGTTATAGTGGGAATATTTTTGATATCGCTCAACCCTAGGTGGGGTTCCAACGGGTGGAAACGTCGCATATCAGTCAATGTTGTGGAAAGCCATTGTGCCTTTGGAGTTTAAGGAGGGTGTGCTTTGCAGTGTAAAGGTGGCTGAAGTGCATGCACAGTTTTCTGTCCTTTTTCAGGATGTCTTGCAGGTGAGTGGAAGACTTCAGGAACATCTTTACAATCAGATTGAACACGTGTGCCATGAAGGGCGTATGGCTCAGACCTCCTTAATGCAGTGCCGACACCATGTTCTTCCCATTGTCGGTGACCATGGTTCAGATTCTGAGTTGTCGAGGAGAAAGCCAGGATTCGATTTCTTGATGAAGGACTTGGAACAGTTCCTCACCTGTGTGACTCTGTCTGCCTAGGCAAACTAGGTGCAGAATATCATGACACTGCCGTGCCCTGCTTGGCCAGGAGCACATTCAGCTTTTGTGCCGTCGGATGAGTGTACACATACCGTTGTCTCTTGGCAATCGCATCGGTGATCGATTGCTGACAAAATGACTGATGGGGTGTAGGAGGACGAGGAGCAGGAGCATCAGGACAGATGATGGGACAGATGATGGGAAGGACAGACAGCTCCCTTCGGCTGAGGTGGTGGAGCCTTGACTGCAGGAAAAGGGGTGCGGACCACTGGGTGATAGAGCGGTTGCTGCGGCAGGCTGGACCACTACATTAGCACCTGTTAGACCTGGTTCTCCCAGGCCACTTTATGGTGACGCTGCATGTGTTGACGCAGGGCCATGGTGCCAACATTGGCACCCTGGCCACGTGTCACCTTCTGCCCACAGATTCGGCAAATGGCCATGTTCACCTCCTCCTGCAGTTTGACAAAAAACTGCCACACCACCGAGTATAGTATTTTCCCTCCAACACTCTGAACTGACTACCTGCTACTGCTGCATCTGTGAACCCCTGTACCGGTACTTTCTGGGCAAGTAGGCTCCTGCGAAGCGGGCAGTCTACCCTGGGCACGTTTGGCTCCCGACCACCCTGATGGCTCACGGCCACGCTACCACCTTGCTGGCTCAACCGCTGAGTCACGTGCGTTCTGCCACCCTCTTCTCTTGATGATGAAGCCCCTTCTTCACCTGGCTCACAAATGCGATTAGCTACAACATCATCCACTACTACTGGCTGCACGTCACTGATGTCCCCCTCAAGGGTCTCAGGACCAGGAGCCTGACCGCTTGCAACACCAGCTCCCATGGGACTCTAATCATCACTACTTGCCTGCCTGCTGGAGGAAGCAGCAGATATCTCCTCCAGATCTTGGCTGGGCAGTAGCTGCTAACTGTCCTCTAGTAGCTCGCCCTTGCTGAAAAGTGGAGCCGAGCCTACGGCATATAATACTTCTCTAGCTGAAGGGACAGAAAAAGACAGATGAAGGTGGAGGACAGGTGATGAGGGGACAGGGCCTGTTCCCGGGCCATGCCAACTAAGCGTCAGAAGAACCCACGACTCTTGGCTGGGGGTGTCTGAGATCACTTGCGATGAAGTAGAAGACCGAGTCAACCACTCAAGCACTGCTGGGTTGCTGGTTAAGACACGACCGCTAGATGACACTGGGAGCTCAGGCCTCTCGTTGCGACTTCTGCTGCTACTTGTGCCTAAGCCAGAAACATTTGGGTCACTGCCCGTTCCCTTTGAAGGGCCTGTCACTTGTCAATAGTAAAACAATTAAATATAACAACAAATATAACAATTAAATAAAACAATTATATTAAAAGTAAATTAATACACCCCATAAATGGCAGTAGAATAATGTAAGTTCACCGCAAAACAGCTAACAAGATGTAGTTTTTTTTTTTTGTTATTAATACAACACAAAAATTACTTTAAAACAACGTACGTTCACCACTGAATGGCTAATAAGACGTACTTTTTTTTATTATTAATACACCACAAAAATGTCTATAAAGAAATGCACGGTTACCGCAAAATGGGTAATAAGACGCCTTTTTTTCTTATTAATACACCACAAAAATGTCTATGAAACAGTGTACGTTCACCGCTGAATGGCTAATAAGACATACTTTTTTTTTTTTCTTATTAATATATTAAAAAAATGTCTATAAAGAAATGCATGTTCACAGCAAAACGGCTAATAAGACGTACTTTTTTTATTATTAATACACCACAAAAAAGTGTAATTCTATTTTTAGGAGGACAGATAGGGTCATCTGTCGCTGAGACCGTGAATGCCGAACAGTGTGTTGTCTTCCGGGTGCTCAGGTTCGGCATATTGCGGATCGGATTGACAGATTGCTGGGTGGGGCTGGGGAAGACCCGGCGGTCATGGTACACATTGGCACCAATGACAAAGTCAGGGGGAGATGGAAGGTCCTTAAAAATGATTTTTGGGAACTGGGAGAGAAGCTCAAGTCCAGGACCTCCAAGGTAGTGTTTTCAGAAATACTACCAGTGCCACAAGCGTCACCAGAGAGACAACGGGAGCTTAGGGAGTTAAATAAGTGACTCAGAAGCTGGTGCAGGAAAGAAGGTTTTGGGTTCATGGAGAACTGGGCTGACTTCTCGGTCGGTTACAGGCTCTACAGTAGGGACGGGCTGCACCTTAATGGGGTGGGTGCAACTGCCCTGGGAGAAAAAATGGTTAGCTGGCTGTAGGAGCTTTTAAACTAGGATCTGGGGGGAGAGTCATACTAATAAGGGGGTAGATAGTGTACATAGAGAGTGGGATATAGGAGGGGACAGTGGTGATTTAGTGGGGGTTGGGGGTAGTGAGGATAGTAGGGAGAAGACTGGCCAGAACTATACACCGATTGAAAATAGAACTGCTAGTAACAAGAACCTGCTACATACTAACATCAACCAAGGTAACTCAAAAATCTCAGATATTCACTTTACAGGTAATAGTAATTTAAAATGTATTTTCACAAATGCCAGAAGTCTAGCTAGAAAAAATGAGGGAGCTGGAGGCTATGGTACTAGAGGAACACATAGGTGTAGTTGGTGTGGCTGAGACTTGGTTGGACTCTTCGCATAACTGGGCTGTTAATATTGAGGGCTTTACACTATTTAGAATAGACAGGGTCAATAGAAAAGGCGGTGGCGTGTGCCTGTATATGAGGAGTGATCTGAAGACAAGTGTGAAAGAGGCAATTGTGGGTGAGGATGGTGAGGATGTGGAAACCATATAGGTGGAAGTTCAAAGAGATTTAAACACTGAAAAAATAATACTTGGTTTAATCTATAGACCCCCTAACATCACAGAGGAGATAGAAACACAACTGTATAACCAAGTAGAGCGGGCCACACAGGTTGGTACAGTGGTTATAATGGGAGATTTTAACTTCCCAGACTTTGACTGGGGTCATGGTTCTGCCTCAACCTCAAAGGGGAGAAGATACCTCAACTTGCTGCAGGACCACTTTATGGTCCAGTTTGTAGAAGCTCCCACTAGGGGCAATGCTCTGTTGGATCTGGTAATTTCTAATGATGCAGAGCTTGTTGGAAATGTTACTGTTGGAGAAACACTAGGTAATAATGACCACAATATAATTATATTCCCCCTAAACTATAATAAGCAAACTCTGTCAGGTACAGCAAATACACTGAATTTTAAAAAGGCTAATTTCCCTGGGTTGAGGGCAGCATTTCAGGGCATATACTGAGAGCAGCTACTGTCACATAATAATACTGAGGATAAATGGAAGAGCTTTAAATCCACATTGAGTAATTACACTAAAAAATGGATTCCTTTAAGTAACAAGGTAACAAGTATAAACGTCAAAAATAAAAACCCCCATGGCTTATAGCTACTGTAAAATGGGCAATAAATGACAAAAAAAGGACATTTAAAACATACAAATCGGAGGGGTCAGCTGTAGCGTTTGAAGTTTACAAAGCGCTTAATAAAATCTGTAAAAAGGTGATAAAATTAGCAAAAATACATAACGAACAGCAGGTGGCAAAAGAGAGCAAAACAAATCCCCCCCCAAATTGTATAAATACCGTACAGACCAAAAGTTTGGACACACCTTCTCATTCAAAGAGTTTTCTGTATTTTCATGACTATGAAAATTGTAGATTCACACTGAAACCATCAAAACTATGAATTAACACATGTGGAATTATATACTTAACAAAAAAAGTGTGAAACAACTGAAAATATGTCTTATGTTCTAGGTTCTTCAAAGTAGCCACCTTTTGCTTTGATTACTGCTTTGCACACTCTTGGCATTCTCTTGATGAGCTTCAAGAGGTAGTCACCTGAAATGGTTTTCACTTCACAGGTGAGCCCTGTCAGGTTTAATAAGTGGGATTTCTTGCCTTATAAATGGGGTTGGGACCATGAGTTGTGTTGGGCAGAAGTCAGGTGGATACACAGCTGATAGTCCTACTGAATAGACTGTTAGAATTTGTATTATGGCAAGAAAAAAGCAGCTAAGTAAAGAAAAACGAGTGGCCATCATTACTTGAAGAAATGAAGGTCAGTCAGTCTGAAAAATTGGGAAAATTTTGAAAGTGTCCCCAAGTGCAGTCGCAAAAACCATCAAGAGCTACAAAGAAACTGGCTCACATGAGGACCGCCTCAGGAAAGGAAGACCAAGAGTCACCTCTGCTGCGGAGGATAAGTTAATCCGAGTCACCAGCCTCAGAAATCGCAGGTTAACAGCATCTCAGATTAGAGACCAGGTCAATGCCACACAGAGTTCTAGCAGCAGACACATCTCTACCACAACTGTTAAGAGGAGACTGTGAGCAGCAGGCCTTCATGGTAAAATAGCTGCTAGGAAACCACTGCTAGGACAGGCAACAAGCAGAAGAGACTTGTTTGGGCTAAAGAACACAAGGAATGGACATTAGACCAGTGGAAATCTGTGCTTTGTTCTGATGAGTCCAAATTTGAGATCTTTGGTTCCAACCACCGTGTCTTTGTGCGACGCAGAAAAGGTGAACGGATGGACTCTACATGCCTGGTTCCCACCGTGAAGCATGGAGGAGGAGGTGTGATGGTGGGGGGGTGCTTTGCTGGTGACACTGTTGGGGATTTATTCAAAATTGAAGGCATACTGAACCTGCATGGCTACCACAGCATCTTGCAGCGGCATGCTATTCCATCCGGTTTACGTTTATTTGTACCATCATTTATTTATCAACAGGACAATGACCCCATACACACCTCCAGGCTGTGTAAGGGCTATTTGACCAAGAAGGAGAGTGATGGGGTGCTATGCCAGATGACCTGGCCTCCACAGTCACCAGACCTGAACCAAATCGAGATGGTTTGGGGTGAGCTGGACCGCAGAGTGAAGGCAAAAGGGCCAACAAGTGCTAATCATCTCTGGGAACTCCTTCAAGACTGTTGGAATACCATTTCAGGTGACTTCCTCTTGAAGCTCATCAAGAGAATGCCAAGAGTGTGCAAAGCAGTAATCAAAGCAAAAGGTGGCTACTTTGAAGAACCTAGAATATAAGACATTTTCAGTTGTTTCACACTTTTTTGTTAAGTATATAATTCCACATGTGTTAATTCATAGTTTTGATGCCTTCAGTGTGAATCTACAATTTTCATAGTCATGAAAATACAGAAAACTCTTTGAATGAGAAGGTGTGTCCAAACTTTTGGACTGTACTGTATATAAATGCTAAAAAACCCAAATCTGAGCAGGTAGATCCCGTAGACAATGGTAAAGGGGGTTAGTCACTGAAGATAAGGAAAAGGCAGAGTTACTAAATGGGTTTTTTTAGCTGTGTATATACAAAAGAAGAGAAAGGAGCTGATATCTGTGGTGCTGGGACTGTTAGTACATCTAGTAATATACTCAATTCGCTAACTATAGATATGGTCTAAGATAAGTTAAATAAGGTAAATTTGAACAAGACTCCGGTCCAGATGGATTACACCCAAGAGTGCTTGAAGAGCTCAGTTCAGTCATTGCTGTGACCCTGTTTATAATTTTTAAAGATTCTGTAGGCACTGGTACAGTGCCAAGTGATTGGCACAAGGCAAATGTTGTGCCCATATTAAAAAAAGCATCTAGGTCCTCCACAGGTAATTATAGACAGTTAGTTCAACTTCCGTTGTGGGAAAAATGTTGGAAGGACTCAAGCGACTATATACAGGAGTATGTAAATAATATTATAAGTGATAACCAACATAAGTTTACTAAGGACAGAAATTGTCAGACTAACCTGATTTGTTTTTATGAGGAGGTGAGTAGCAGCCTGGACAGAGGGGCGGCTGTGGATGTAGTGTTTCT
>ONZH01013510.1:0-62916 GCA_900303285.1 Rhinella marina
CGGTGTTGTCAAAAATGCTAACGCGAGGGTCACGGGAAAGGCAGCCTAACATGAAGTCAGCCATGTGCGCTAGAGTCCCAACACGCAATAATCTCCTCAATAGGCTGACTCTCCATTTCCTCCTCCTCCTCCAACTCCTCCTCTTCAGCCCATACACGCTCAACAGATAAGAAGGAATGAGCATAGGTACCCTCTTCAGTCTCGCCAACAGTCCCCTTCTCTTCCCCTTCTCTTCCCCCTTCTCTTCCCCCTTCTCTTCCCCCTTCTCTTCCCCCTTCTCTTCCCCCTTCTCTTCCCCTTCTCTTCCCCCTTCTCTTCCCCCTTCTCTTCCCCCTTCCTTCCCCCTTCTCTTCCCCTTCTCTTCCCCCTTCTCTTCCCCTTCTACAGACCTGAGGGTGGTCTGGCTATCAAGCAACGTATCTTCTTCCCCCCATCTCCTGTGACATGAGCAAAGCCTCTGACTTCATGCTGAGCAGTGACTTTTTCAGCAGACAAAGCAGCGGGATGGTGACGCTGATAATGACGACATCGCCGCTGACCATCTGTGTTGACTCCTCAAAGTTGCTTAACACCTGACAGATATCAGACATCCACGTCCACTCCTCATTGTACACTTGAAGAAGCTGACTAACCTGACTACCAGTTCTTGTGGAAGTTGTCATCTGGCAGTCTAGAATTGCTCTTCGCTGCTGGTAAACCCTGGCTAACATGTGTAATGTGTAATTCCATGTGTGGGCACGTCGCACAACAGTCAGTGAGCTGTCAGTCATAAGCGCTGTTGCACTGCCCTGAGAGTGGCAGCACCTGTGGTTGACTTGCGGAAATGTGCACAGATGCGTCGCACCTTGGTGAGCAAATCAGACAAATTGGGGTAGGTCTTGAGGAACCGCTGAACCACAAGATTGAACACGTGGGCCAGGCAGGTTTTATATGCAGTGTTTAGTTTCAGCGGCTCCAGCCAAAGATCGGTCTGCGCCGTGATGCCCTGTAACAGCTCTTGGGCGGTGTGCCTCTTGTCACCTAAGCTCAGCAGTTTCAGCACTGCCTGTTGGCGCTTACCCACGGCAGTGCAGCTGCACCTAGAGCTACCGACTGAAGGCGCCGTGCTCACAAATTGTATTTGAGAGTAGGAGGAGGGGTTGGAGGAAGAGGCATAATAAGTCTAAGAAACCATGACCGAGGTAGGCCCCGCAATCCTTGGTGTGGGTATTACATGAGCGGCCCCAGGGTCAGACTCAATCCCAGCCTCCACCAAGTTAACCCAATGTGCCGTCAGGGAGATAGTGTCCCTGCCCGCCAGCACTTGTCCATGTGTCCGTGGTTAGGTGGACCTTCTCAGTAACCGCGTTGGTCAGGGCACAGATGATGTTCTCTGACACGTGCTGGTGTAGGGCTGGGACGGCACATCATGAAAAATAGTGGGGGACCAAGTACCGTGGGACAGCCACCGCCATCAGGTTGCGGAAAGCCTCAGTCTTTACCAGTCTATATCGCAGCATCTCCAGGCTCAGCAGTTTTAAAATGTGGACGTTTAGGGCTTGTGCATGTGGGTGGGTTGGTGTTATTGTATTTGCGTTTGCGCTCCAATGTCTGATGCAAAGACAGCTGAAGGCTGCGCTGGGACACATTGGTGTAGGGTGTGGAGGTGAAGGGGTGGTTGTAGAGCGGGAGGCGCTCGTGCCGGGGTCCTGGGCAGGGGGTTGACTTGCTGAGCCACCATGTGACAAAGGGGTAGGAGCAGTGGTGTGATACGCAGGAGGTGAACGGCCTTGGTTCCATTGAGTCTTGTGTTTAGCACTCGTATGCCTGCGCATGCTGGTAGTGGTGGCTCTCCTGCTGATCCTGGTGTGGCATAGGTTGCACACCACAGTCCGTCTGTCATCCTCACATTCTTTAAAAAACCTCCAGACTTGCGAACATCTAGGCCTCGGCACGGGAGCTTCACTACGTGAAACAGTTGCTGATCTACTTGCTCTGGCCCTGCTTCTCCCTCTGGCCACCCCACTGCCTCTTCCAACCTGTTCTGGTGCTGCACTTGCCTCCCCCTCAGAAGCACTGTCTTGACTAGGCTTAGCAACCTAGCTCGGGTCAGTCACCTCATCATCCACCTGCTCTTCCTCAGATTCCTCACTCTGCTCCCCCCTCGGACTTACTGCCCTGACAACAACGTCAATGTCTGACAACCGTGTCTCATCATCATCCGACACCTCTTGACACACTACTTGCACTAAGTCCACACTCTCATCACCCACAGACTGCGAAAGTTCTAAATTTTGGGCATCGGGACAGAGCAACTGCTCAGGTTGCTGTTGAGCAGTGGTTTGTGTCTTTGGGTAGGGTCCTGAAAAGACTTCCTGTGAGTATGCCGGATCTGAATCCATATTTTCCATGCGAGGGGTGTTGAGGGGTTAATAGTGAGCAAGTCTGTCTATCTGTATGTATGTATCTTTCTCTCTCTTTTTTCACATGCTGGCCAGCAAACCTTTGTCTCTGCCCACTATCATTTCCACAGACAAACTAGCTCAGTATTCCCCACCACCAAACACACAGCATTACCAGCTACTTACCTGCAGGAGACTAAACCTGAGGAGAGGGTGTGCTGGGTTTATATAGGGTGCTGCTAATTATTGCCAGGTGAGGCAAAGCTGCAGCCAAACCTAGTGGGTTTATGTTCTTATGTTATGTTTGGTATAATTTGGTAAAATGTATATAGCTTGTAAGCTCCTTTTTTATTTTAAAAGGAGACTGCTAGAATGCTTTGTGTTTTATGTAGTTTAATGTATGATTTATGTGCAATATTTCTGTTTTAAACCAAATGCATGTTCCTTTAAGACTGATGGATTCTGGGAACTGGTAAATTGTATATAAGTGCACTTGTATGTAGGTGGAGGGATCTTCAGTTCAGACTGGATGGGCTGAGAGCTGGGGTGCTACTTGATCCTAAGGTAGATGCAACTTAACCCCTTATTCTCCTGAACTTTGTTTTTGTTAATTTGTTTTGTTTTTGCTCAAAAATAAACCTGAGCTTATTTTGCCAAGACCTGAGTGAGGACTGTTTCTAACTGCAACGACTCCCACACCCCAACAAGGGGCAGGCTGGGGGGAAGGAGGTTGAGCTGGACTGTGTGGAAGACTGGGTGGTGGATAAATTACTTGGACACATTATCCGCTATCCACGTCATCACCTGTTGGCACTGTTGTGGTTTCAATAGTGGTGTACCACGTGACCTTGTAAGTTGTGAGATGAAGCTAGGGAGCGAAACTCTGTGGCGTTCCACTGCTCCCTCATCAGTAGGTACTGTGTCACCCTGCCCAGGACCAAGGCCTCTGCCCCCCTACATCACTTGGACGCCCACGTCCTCGACCCTTAGCCCTTGGGTTCAACATTTTGTGTAATCACTAATCTGTCGAATTAATATCTGAGGCCACAAACATATTCTCTAGACTGCGGATAGTGTACCACACACCACAGAATTTTTCACTGGATTAATGTATCAGAGAAAAAACTTATTCTCTAGGCTGCCGCTTGTATAACGCACACCACACAATTTTTCACTGCACTGTAGGATATATGAATGAGAGAAAAAAATGTATATTTTCTAGACTCCGGCTAGTGTGCAGCACACGACAGAATTTTGCACTGCACTGTATAATGTATAACTGAGACGAAAAATGTATATTTTCTACACTCCGGCTAGTGTGCAGCACACGACAGAATTTTGCACTGCACTGTATAATGTATAACTGAGAGAAAAAACGTATATTTTCTATACTCCGGCTACTGTACAGCACACGACATAATTGTTCACTGGACTGTAGTATATATAACTGAGAGAAGCTGCACTACAGGCCCCAGCCAGCAGCCAGGAGGAGACAAAAAAAAGGTGCTTGTAGCCCTTAGAAGGGCTGTTGGGTTCTTTGTGGGTGATTCCTGCCTAACCAACATCTAAATTCAGGACCTAACACTCTCCCTGACAGACAGCAGCTCTATCCCTAATCTCAGGCCGGCGGCTGACGTTCACCGCCATTCCGACTCATGGTAAAATTTTAAGTGCTTCACCTGCTACCTCAGTCTCACTTGGTCACCAAGCTGTCACCACGCTGTGTCAGGCTTATGCCTGCATCGTGGGGCAGGGGATAGGATAGCAGTGCCAGCATCGGCAGTGGTGTCACCCGCAGGCGGCGATGGACCTTCGTTGCACCTAGTTGGGTGCTTTCCTAACATGTGCCAGCGCATGTGCCTTGACCATCTTGGTCTGGGTCAGCTCAATTGTCTTGAGGGTCACCCCAAGGCTGTTGGCCAGACTGTGGGGTAATGGTACGATTAGGCAGCCTCAGAGGCATCCATGCATGCTGCCCCTGCTGTTTCCTGTCCATTTCCGCGTTGTTTCCATCATTTTCTGAGGTTTCCAGGTTTTCACCCAGCCTTCCCTAGACAGAGCCTTGGTCCCCTGCAAAAAAATGCTCGAGTCTCCCATTGACTTCAATGGGGTTCGTTATTTGAAACGAGCACCCAGGGAAATGCAGCCCATGTATTATTCTTGAGACCCCAGAAGTACTGCCCTCTCCTTCCTGAACGCCAAAAATCAATTTTTTTATTGATTTTAAAATTAAATAAAGGATTTTAGGAGCCCTTTTTGATTTCTTCTAATTGTGCCACATGTGACTATGCCTCTGGCAGCAAGGCACTTCAGGAGAGGGACACTATTTTAAAAGTTGTCCAAATATAGATGGTATCCGTGGTCCAGCAGGGGGTGGACTAAATCCCATACTATCTTCCCACTTATACCCAGAACCGGGGGACAATCGGTGGCTCAATTTTCAAATCTTTTCCTTCGTAAATACGAAAGCGCAGTGTATACCCAGATACACTTTCACATGCCTTATATAACTTCACACCATACCTAGCCCTTTTATTAGGCAGGTACTGGCGGAAATGTAATCGGCCTTTGAAGTGGACCAGTAATTCATCCACTGAGAGGCATTTTTGGGGGGTATATACTTGGCTAAATTTTGAATTGTAGTGGTCAACCACTGGCCTCATTTTAAAGAGTCTGTCATAACTGGGGTCGCTTGGGGGTGGGCATTCGTTATTATTGCTGAAGTGTAGGAATCTTAGAATAGCTTCGAAACGATACGGGGCATGGCAAGACAGTAAAGAGGGGTGTGATGAAGAATATCTTTGTTCCAATACGAACGTATTGTTGTATTTTTTTAAAAGGCCTATGCTTAAGACAAGTCCCCAAAACTTTTGCATTTCCGTTGTGTTAGTAGGGGTCCATTTGTGGAGCCTTGCCATATAACTTTCTGGATGGGAGGCAATAAATTGCTCTGCATATATATATTTGTTTGTTCCACCATCAGGTTAATTAGGTCATCAGTGAAGAATAGTTTGAAAAAATTAATTTCACTAAAACCTGCGGTATCTACATTGATGCCTGGAGTGGCAGTAAATTCAGGTACCTGGGTTAACATAGTTATCTGTGGGGATCCACGAAGAGTCACTTGTACGGGGCTGCGACTGCGCACTACCCCTAGGACGCCTACGAGGGGGTTCATCACTAGATGATTCACTTGAGGAAGATGACACTAAAAATGTCACTTCATCTCCACTGTTGGAGTCAGTGTCCTTAAAAAGCACTGCATATGCCTCTTTGGCAGAGAAAAAACGTTTAGTCATTTTAAACTGTAAACTAACATATTATTATTTTTTTTTTTTTGTCTTTTTTATTTTTAGTTTTTATTTTTTTTAAACAGAACAGCTAAGTAAAATCTTGTATATCCTTTAGGCCCCATTCACACGTCCGTATTTGTGCACATCCTGGAAAACGGTCAGTTTTTTACGGATCCGTTGTTCCGCAAAAAACTGTTTTTCCAGGACATCCGTTCCGTTTTCCCATAAAAAACGGAAAGAATGTATCCATATGTCAAAAAAAAAAAAATGTTATTCATCCTTCCGTTTTTTGCGGATCCGCAAAAAACGGAAGGATGAATAACATCATTTTTTTTTTTTTTTTTTTTTTTTCACCCCTCCTGGAAGGGAATCCGCAAATACGGATAACATGCGGATGCCTTTCTGCATGTCTTCTGCATTTTTTGCGGATCCATAGACTTTCATTGTGCTACGGACTGCAATTCGGGAGAAAAGTAGGACAGGAGGATTTCTTTATGCAGACAGTCGGAACGGACACACGGATGCGGACACCACCCGGTGTACTGTCCGCATTTTTTCGGGACCCATTGAAATGAATGGATCCGCATCCTATCCGCAATTGCGGAAAGGATGCGGACACATTATACGGACGTGTGAATGGGGCCTTAGGATAAAAACTCCCTGAGTCACTTGGCAATTATTGACAGGTGTCACAATTAGCACAGATGGCTGGCGATGAGCCTCAGGAGGCTGAAAATTATATACAGGGGTATTAGTGCCAATATCTGTACTGGGGCACAACAGAGGTTAATTTATTATTTCACAGTTATAGGTGGCACAAATCCAGGAGACTTATATTTTACGGAATGGTGCCACTTAAGCACAGGACACAAATATGTAGACACAGGAGAATGGCACACGTAGTGACAGGATTAATTTTATTTTTTAAATGTAACTTGGGAGTGTGTGACGAACGGACTGATGGAACTGACAGGTGTCTTGACAGACAGATTAAAGCAACAGGTGTCTTGACGAACTGACTGACTGATGGAACTGACAGGTGTCTTGACGAACTGACTGACTGATGGAACTGACAGGTGTCTTGACGAACTGACTGACTGATGGAACTGACAGGTGTCTTGACGAACTGACTGACTGATGGAACTGACAGGTGTCTTGACGAACTGACTGACTGATGGAACGGTTGACGACTGCTGTGGACTGCAGGTTTGACGAACTGACTGACTGATGGAACTGACAGGTGTCTTGACGAACTGACTGACTGATGGAACTGACAGGTGTCTTGACGAACTGACTGACTGATGGAACTGACAGGTGTCTTGACGAACTGACTGACTGATGAACTGACAGGTGTCTTGACGAACTGACTGACTGATGGAAACTGACAGGTGTCTTGACGAACTGACTGACTGATGGAACTGACAGGTGTCTTGACGAACTGACTGACTGATGGAACTGACAGGTGTCTTGACGAACTGACTGACTGATGGAACGGACAGGTGTCTTGACGAACTGACTGACTGATGGAACGGACAGGTGTCTTGACGAACTGACTGACTGATGGAACGGACAGGTGTCTTGACGAACTGACTGACTGATGGAACGGACAGGTGTCTTGACGAACTGACTGACTGATGGAACGGACAGGTGTCTTGACGGACGGATTAAAGCGACAGGTGTCTTGACGGACTGACTGATGGAACTGACAGGTGTCTTGACGGACGGATTAAAGCGACAGGTGTCTTGACGGACGCATTAAAGCGACAGGTGTCTTGACGGACGCATTAAAGCGACAGGTGTCTTGACGGACGCATTAAAGCGACAGGTGTCTTGACGGACGCATTAAAGCGACAGGTGTCTTGACGGACGCATTAAAGCGACAGGTGTCTTGACGGACGGACTGATGGAACGACAGGTGTCTTGACGGACTAGACAGGAAGGATCTGTCACTGACTGGCAAATCAGGCACAGAAGAGTGGCAAATCGGCACTGAAGGGGTTAATTATGAATTAGGCAGGGGATGATGTGACAGGGGATGTTTTATGTGGCAGAACTAAGGTGACAGATCACAGTGTGATGACACAGAAGTGATCTGTTACACTTATTAAGGCAAAGAGTGGCGCTGAAGGGGTTAATTTTTTACTGGCAGCTTTTTTTCACTGAGAACCACTGTGTCTCTCCTTTTCTGATCGCTTTCCCTGACAGGAATGGGGACGATCAGGGAAGGAAACAGCTTGATCCTCCCTACATTAACATTGTGCGCTGTGATTGGTCACACTGTGTTAAGCGACCAATCACAGCGATCCCCGGCCGGTGAGCGATGCGATTCGCTACTGGCCGGCGTCATTGGTTGCCTAGCAACCACAGCGCGCCGGCTTTGCTGAACTGTCACCGCGTCGCTCCGTGCGGTGACAGTGTCAGCATATCACGTACATGCACGTGGGAATGCGGTAAAGCACCACATTCCCCCACGTACATGTACGTGATATTGGGGGAAGGGGTTAAAGTGGAAACCCACTTGAAAGCGAACTCGGCTTCGGTTCCGAGGTACCAGTCAGAACCAAAGCCAAGTTCGTTTTTAAATTTTAAAGTAGTTTTCCACTTTAAAAATAAACTACCAAAGTTATTTAACAAAGTCACATTCGACTCGGCAAATAACTTCGGCTCATTGGAGCCCATACATTTTAATACTGTACGGAGACTGAATGAAGAGACGTCGAATGAAGCATCCAAAGCTCGCTTTGCTCAACACTAATTGATACCATTTTGTGGTGTGTATGACTTTTCAATCACTTTTTTTAATTTATTTTTTTGTGGGAGGTGAATCGACCATTTTGACTTTTTTTCTCATTTTCACAGTTTTTCAATTTTTATTTTTTAATAGTACCAGTCTCCCTATCCCATCTGCTGGAAAACACCCCCACAGCATGATGCTGCCACTACCATGCTTCACTGTAGGGATGGGTATTGGACAATAGTAACATAGTAACATAGTTTGTAAGGCCGAAAAAAGACATCTGTCCATCCAGTTCAGCCTGTTTTCCTACAAGTTGATCCAGGGGAAGGCCAAAAAAACCCTGTGAGGTAGAAGCCAATTTTCCTCACTTTAGGGGGGAAAATTCCTTCCCGATTCCAGTCAGGCAATCAGAATAACTCCCTGGATCAACGACCCCTCTCTAGTAACTATAACCTGTAATATTATTACCCTCCAGAAATACATCCAGGCCCTTCTTGAACTCTCTTAGTGAACTTACCATCACCACCTCCTCAGGCAGAGAGTTCCATAGTCTCACTGCTCTTAAACATAGAAGAGGATTCTTTATGGTATGTATAAACCTTCTTTCCTCCAGACGCAGAGGATGTCCCCTCGTCATGGTCACAGTCCTCGGGATAAATAGATGATGGGAGAGATCTCTGTACTGACCTCTGATATATTTATACATAGTTATTAGATCTCCCCTCAGTCGTCTTTTTTCTAAAGTGAATAACCCTAATTTTGATAATCTTTCTGGGTACTGCAGTCCACCCATTCCAGTTATTACTTTAGTTGCCCTCCTCTGAACCCTCTCCAGCTCTGCTATGTCTGCCTTGTTCACAGGAGCCCAGAACTGTACACAGTACTCCATATGTGGTCTGACTAGTGATTTGTAAAGTGGCAGGACTATGTTCTCATCACGGGCATCTATGCCTCTTTTGATGCAACCCATTATCTTATTGGCCTTGGCAGCAGCTGTCTGACACTGGTTTCTGCAGCTTAGTTTGCTGTTCACTAAAATTCCTAGGTCCTTTTCCATGTCAGAGTTACCCAATGCTTTACCATTTAGTATGTACTGGTGACTTGCATTATTCCTTCCCATATGCATAACCTTACATTTGTCAGTGTTAAACCTCATCTGCCACTTTTCTGCCCAAGCCTCCAGTCTATCCAGATCCTGCTGTAGCAGTGCACTGTCCTCTTCTGTGTTAATTACTTTACACAGTTTAGTGTCATCTGCAAAAATTGATATTTTACTGTGCAAGCTTTCTACAAGATCATTAATAAATATATTGAAGAGAATAGGACCCAATACAGACCCCTGTGGTACCCCACTAGTGACAGTGACCCAATCTGAGTATGTACCGTTAATAACCACCCTCTGTTTTCTATCACTAAGAACTAGGTTTTCCTGGCATTTTCATTCACATGATGCTTAAAATTGAGACCATAAAGTTAATCAGAACAGAAAATCTTGTTTCTCATTGTCTAGGGTCCTTTATGTATGTAATATTTCTGTTGAGTCTCTTCATTTACCTTCTGTACTAGCCTTTGGGTGAGGGAAATATACCGAATTTTTTGCTTTATAAGACGCACCCAATGATAAGACGCCCCTCAGATTTTAGAGTAGGAAAATAAGAAAAAAATATTTTTCATCAGATCCAAATATCAGACTCCCCATAAATTTCAGGACATCACATCAGCCCACTGTGCCCCCATATCAGCCCCCTCTGCCCCCATCAGACCTCAGATCAGCCTACTGTGCCCCCATATCAGCCCCCTCTGCCTCCATCAGACCTCAGATCAGCCTATCAGCCCCCTCTGCCTCCATCAGACCTCAGATCAGCCTACTGTGCCCCCATATCAGCCCCCTCTGCCTCCATCAGACCTCAGATCAGCCTACTGTGCCCCCATATCAGCCCCCTCTGCCTCCATCAGACCTCAGATCAGCCTATCAGCTCCCTCTGCCTCCATCAGACCTCAGATAAGCCTACTGTGCCCCCATATCAGCCCCCCTGCTCCATCAGACCTCAGATCAGCCCCTCTGCCTCCATCAGACCTCAGATCAGCCCCATAAGAATAACATAATAAACCGCTCCGGGTCCGGCACTCCTTTGTCTTCTGCCGGCGCTGCACTGTCACCTGACTGCATGCAGCGTCAGGTCAGAGTGCGCGCACTATGTCCTGACGCTGTACATGGTCAGGACAGTGCAGTGCCGGAGCTGTAGCGCAGGAGGGTAAGTATGTTTCCCCTCTCCTGGCACCTAAACATACTAGTGAGCGCTTCCATAATAGTATTCGCTTTATAAGATGCACTGCCATTTTCCCCCTACTTTTGGGGGAAAAAAAGTGCATCTTATAAAGCGAAAAATACGTTAAGTTTCCATGGGCGACATGAAAGGGCCCTTATTCCTCTACCCTGAATATTCCAAAGACAATCTGTTCATGGTGGTATTGGCAGTCATGTTAATATGGTTGATACCTTCCTTAACCCCTTCCCGACTGCCCACTGTGTATATACGTCCTATCCGCACATGCCCAGGCCAGATAGGACGTATATACACGTGCAGGCAGCGCCTTAATCACTGATCAGCGCTGGGGGGTGTACCTGCACAGTCTGACTTTATCCAATCAGTGCTGCCATTTTCAGACTGTAAGGACTCACACACAACTTGTTACCTCCCCTCTGTACCCTTACTGCAAGCTGCTAGTATATCATTCATAGCTTCTAGTAAAAATAATAAAAGAATGACACATCATACAGACATAAGAATAGAAGCACCAGGATTGTTATTACATGGGGAATGCATGAAGCTATTAACAGGCATGTCAGGAGAGATGAAAGGTCCTCTTTAATCTTGCATGTACAATCTTCTGAGGATGCTTTCAAGTTGAATGACAAATATTAATTTACTTTCTTCTTAATTCTAGATTTTGATGTCTGGTGGCCATAGGTTTGTAACAGTCTTGCATCGAATGCCTCCAAAAGCTAGTAGCAGTTTTTATTGGATGTGTCGCCCTACTTTGGAACAACAGGTAAGTTAATAGACCTTAGGTTTGTCTTTAGTGTATGTTCTGATGTTGCGAGAACTGAATAAAGGGGTTTTCCAGGTTCTGGAGACTGATGACCTATCCCTATCGCCTAACTCTGAAAATAACACCAAGAACAGCGCAAGAAGCACAGCTCCTTTCACCGTGCTCTGTTAATGCATTTTAGTTTCCCTTCAAGTGAATGGCAGATGAGCGGCAGTAGCCTATGGCAGCCATTACACAAAGGGTGGAGCGGGTCTTCCAGCTCTCTTCTCTGAGTTAGTTCCGGTGCTGGAGGCTGCTGCGAACAGCAGTGGGGGTGACGACCGCCATCTATCTTATATTTATGACCTAGGCGGGTCATCAATATTTAGAACCTGTCAACCCCTTTAGTGACCACCCATACACCTGTTTACGGCGGTTACTAAGGGGCCTTAAGTTGTGCTGTTTTAACGCTTTACATGCCATGTGCAATGGTGCCTCCTCATGTAAAGCCCTGACAGAGGGATCGGACTCCCTCTGTCTCCCATTGGCACCCCGCAGTTACGATCGAGGGGTGCCGATGTGTGTAAAGGCAGGCTTGGGTCTTATGAAGGCCCCAAGCCTGCTTTGAGTAGTTTCCAGCAGGCTGTGCCTCTCTGGTACAGCCTTCTAGTCAATGTCAGTATAGCATTGACATTAAAATGCAATGCAAGAAAATATACAATTGGCCAGCTCACGGCAAAATATTAAATTTATTAAGAACATATACCCCTATAGCTAGCAATGAATAAAAACAGTAAAAACAATGTATTGAAATCTCCAGAGGGATATACTCCCCAATAAATAAAATACAAATAGATAAGTTGGTCTTGGTCCCTCTTAATCATATCACATGCGTAGCTCGCGCGTGTGTAATTGTTAGTTGACGGCTTTGCTGTTCCTACTTGTATATCTCCTTGAATCATATCTTATATATGGGTTACACTAATGGTGTAATAAAATTAATATTTTTTTTTTTTGTTACAAGTTCTTATTATTTTTTTTTTTTTTTTTTTTTTTTTTAATATTCCATCTTATTACCATATTTTTCGCTTTATAAGACGCACCTCAGATTTTAGAGTAGAAAAATAAAATAAAAATATTTTTCATCACACCTCATATCAGACCCCCCATAAATCTCAGGACATTACAACAGAACCCCATCAGACCTCAGAACAGCCTATCAGCCCCCATATCAGCCCACTCTGCCCCATCAGACCTCAGATCAGCCCCCATATCAGCCCACTCTACCCCCATCAGACCTCAAATTAGCCCATCAGCCCCCATATTAGCCGACTGTGCCCCCATCAGACCTCAGATCAGCTCACCCAGCCCCATAAGGATAAAATAAAAAACTCTCACCTCTCCTGCGCCGCGGCTCCGCTCCTGGTCCGGCGCTCCCCTGTCTTCTCCAGTCGGCGCTGCACTGTCCCCTGACTGCGTGCAGTGTCAGGTCATAGTGCGCGCACTATGTCCTGACGCTGTATGCGGTCAGGACAGTGCAGCGCCGGCCCGGAGAAGACTGAGGAGCGGAGCTGCGGCGCAGGAGAGGTGAGAGAGTTTTTTATTTTATCCTTATGGGGCTGGGTGGGCTGATCTGAGGTCTGATGGGGGTCCCGGCACCTAATACATACTAGTGAGTACTTCCATAATGGAAGCTCTCACTTGTATTCGCTTTATAAGACGCACGTCAATTTTCCCCCTACTTTTGGTGGGAAAAAAAAGTGTGTCTTATAAAGCGAAAAATACGGTATATAGTTGTCCTCATTGTACTGTGATCTCTTCAGTTGAATAAGCTGTATATATTATACGATGAGTTACTGCAGCAGTACTGCAATGGAATTGAATATATGTGTCAGTGTTCTTTCATAGGAGGTATCTGGAAAATCCATCTTAAAGAAGAACTCCCGTAAAAAATTTTATTCCATGTCCTGCTAGAAATGTACATGATGTAATCTGTAGTGAATGTCATTTTCTTACCAGTAGCTGAATTTTTGAGTTATATCATCCTGAAGTTTGTGTCGTGTGACTAGGAATTAGACCCACCAACTCACACAGCATCTTACGTGTGGACAGAAAGTCTAATTTTCTATGCATTCTTATGGCAGCCTCACTTTCAGTCTCATAGGAATGAATAGAGAAGTGACTGGCTTGCTGTCCTGGGTCAGTTGGAGGTCAGGGAGTTGGTCACATGACACAGCCACAATAAGAAGAGTGGAAACTCTCAATTTCATCCTCTGATAAGAAAATGACATTCACTACAGATTATATCATGCACCTTTCTAACAGGTCAGAGAATAAAATTTTTTGCGGGAGTTCTTCTTTAAGTGATATATATTATATACTCACTCCTGTTTGGTGAATATCTTTCGGTACACTTCTGACAATTGTTAAGAGTGTTGGCTACTTTCTGGTTATTGTTGACCAATGTGTTTGTAAGATGATTATCTGGCACTTACTGAAATTCTGCACCATTTTCTGTCCACACAGAGCTCTTGTCCATAAAATGGCTGATGATGGAGGGTCATGTGACCAGGCAAATCACCTCCTTGTGATGTCTCCTCCATTCAAATGCACTGCACTTGCCAGCTGTACTTGTTCTAATGTGAGTTTAGTGCAAGTGCAATGTGTTTGAATGGCGGAGGCAACACATGGAGGTGATCACATGGAGGCAGATCAGCAACCATTTTATGGACAGGATCTTCATGTGGATAGCACAAAACACTTAGTAAAAAAGGTAGCATATCTTATAAAATATAGAAAATGGTGCCGAATTTCAACAAAGACTATATTAGTAAGGGTCATATAATCATCTCACAAACACACTGGTCATCAGTAACCAAAAAGTGGCAAACCCCTTTAACTATCTCTTACCGGAATCCTAACAAAAATAAGAACTTATAACAACAAGAAAAACATATGAATATTCTTACACCATTAAAGTTAACCCATATATAACATAATTCAAGCAGATATAAAAGTGTGGACAGCAAAGCCGTCAACTAACAATTACACATGCGTGAGCTCAGCATGTGATAAGATTAAAAGGGACCAAGACCGACTTATCTATTTGTATTTTATCTATTGGGGAGTATATCCCTCGGGAGATTTCAATACATTGTTTTTACTGTTTTTATTCATTGCTATAGGTTTATATGTTTTTGCTAAATGTAATATTTTGCCTTGAGCTGGCCAACTGTATACTTTCTAGCGTTTGTTCTGAGACCTTGTGGGAGAGGGCAGGGCGAGCTCCAGAACGTTAGTACCTGCTGAGCCTACCCATTCTTTTAATATATTTTGTATCTATTAAAATGCAATGTACTATAGGGATAATATTTGCATTTTAAAAGCAATCTGAATATTGTCTGTTATAGTCTCCTTGTGGGGCTATTAAGTGGTAAGCAAAGTTAAAAAAAACTTTTTTAAACTTTATTAAATAAAAAAATCCCCCCAAAAAAACACTTTTTCAATTGAAAATACACGTTTAAAAAAAAATTTATGAAAAAAAAATCTCCCCCATATGTTTGGTATTGCCGTGTCCGTAACAACCCAGACTATATAAATATTATGTAAATTATCCCCTACTGTGAACGCCGTGAAAAAAAAAAACGGAATTGCTTAATAACAAGTAATCAAAAAGCGTAATTTACTCCAAAATGATACCAATGAAAACTGTCGTCCCGCAAAAATCAAGCCGTCGCACAACTCCATAGAAAGAAAAATAAAAAAAATGATGGGTCTTGAAACCAGCAATGCAAAAACTTTTTTTTCCTATAAAAAGGGTTTGGTTTTTTTTTTTTGCAAAAGAAAAAGTAGTAAAACATAAAAAAAATATATATTTGGTATCACTGTAATCGTACTGACCGAGAGAATACAGATATTATGTTCTTTATACTGAAAAATGAACACTGTAAAAGTTATGTACAAACATAATAACAGTATTGCTGTTTTTCCCATCTCCCTTCCAGAAAGAGTTAAAGGGGTATTCTCATTTGAATAAATCCATTTTATTGAGCTCCTTTGCTGATTTTATTAACCTTCCTAAATAGTCTTTATTACCAATAAACTCTCTGTAGTAAAAAAAATCTTCCCTCACTGCCCCCTTGTTTACCTTTTGGAGCCCTTGGTTACGGCCACCACCGCTGCGATAAGGCAGCGGGCCGCGCTTGCGCAGTAGCTGTGTCTTTTTCCCCTGGCTGGCGGCTCATTCGCATCGGGAGCGCGCAAGCCGCCAGCCGCACGTGCGCACTATAGCTTCCTTGCGGCGTTTGGATTCCGGGTTGCGCATGCGCAGTGTCCACTTTATCTCTGCGCTCTCATACAGAGCCGCGCATGCTCTGTATGAGAGCGCAGACATCGCGGAGCATACGAGGCAGAAGGCACAAGCGAGAGGGAGCGAGAAGGACGTGCATCTACCTAGGTAAGTATTTAAAAAAAATATATATACCCACTATATCCACCAACGATTTATGGCAGGCATGAAAAAAAAAGTTTGAGATATGATTTATGATAATTATATAATCATAAATCATATATCAAGCTTATTGGCAAAGTTTACTATACTATATATTGGTTATATATAACCAAACCACTATATCCACCAACGAATTATGGCATTAAAAAAGAATTTACTCATGAGTTATATGATTTATGATAATTATATTATCATAAATCATATATCTATCAAGCTCATAATAATGAAAGTGGCAAAGTTTGGCACTTGATATATTGGTTATATATAACCAATGGGGACATGCTATATTGGTTATATATTATCTCTGGACTGTGACATCACTGTGTTTATTATCCCTGGACTGTGACATCACTGTGTTTATTATCCCTGGACTGTGACATCACTGTGTTTATTATCCCTGGACTGTGACATCGCTGTGTTTATTATCCCTGGACTGTGACATCGCTGTGTGTATTATCCCAGTGCAGGAAGAGGTAAGTGCTCTGTGTTTGTGTGTTTGTTTTCTATTTTTCAGGGTCGTGAATGCAGAGGACTACGTCGAACCAGTTTTTTTTTTTTTAATAAAATGGTCAAACGGGTCTGGGGGAGTGTTTATTTCAATAAAATGTTTTAAACTTGTGTGTGTGTGTATTTCTTTTTTTACAATACTACAGTTTTAGTAATCACGGCTATCTACAGACGGCCCTGATTACTAATACTGGGCTTAGTGCTTGCCGGTATGGCAGGCCAGCACTAACCCCAACATCTATTACCTCGGCACCCACCGCCACCTGGGGTGCCAGGAAGAGCCGGGTACCCGCAGGACCGGACCTTCTAAATTGCCGGTCTGGCTCTGGGGCGGCTGCAGGCTGGTACCATTAGGCTGGGAAGGGCCAATAACCGTGTCCCTTCCCACCCTGGTAGTGCCAGGCTGCCGCTGCTGGTTGTATCTGGCTGGCGAAGGAAAAAAGGGGGGGACCCCATGCCATTTTTTTTTTAAATTATTTAATTATTTTTGTAAAAAAAATGGCGTGGGGTCCCCCCTTTTTTCCTTCACCAGCCAGATACAACCAGCAGCGGCAGTCTGGAACTACCAGGGTGGGAAGGGACACGGTTATTGGCCCTTCCCAGCCTAATGGTACCAGCCTGCAGCCGCCCCAGAGCCAGACCGGCAATTTAGAAGGTCCGGTAACCTGCGGGTACCCGGCTCTTCCCGGCACCCCTGGTGGCGGTGGGTGCCGAGGTAATAGATGTTGGGGTTAGTGCTGGCCTGCCATACCGGCCAGTATTAGTAATCAGGGCCGTCTGTAGATAGCCATAATTACTAAAACTGTAGTATTGTAAAAAAAAAAATACACACACACAAGTATAAAACATTTTATTGAAAAACACTCCCCAGACCCCTGTTTGACCATTTTATTAAAAAAAAAAAAAAAAAAAAAAGCTGGTCTGACGTAGTCCACCGAATCCGACGTAGTCCTCCTTTCACGACCCTGAAAAATAGAAAACAAACACAAACACAGACCACTTACCTCTTCCTGCACTGGGATAATACACACTGCGATGTCACTGTACAGGGATAATAAACACAGTGATGTCACAGTACAGGTATAATAAACACAGTGATGTCACTGTACAGGGATAATAAACCTCAGGTCAGCGTCTTGTGCCCCCATCAGACCTCAGGTCAGCGTCTTGTGCCCCCATCAGACCTCAGGTCAGCGTCTTGTGCCCCCATCAGACCTCAGGTCAGGGTCTTGTGCCCCCATCAGACCTCAGGTCAGCGTCTTGTGCCCCCATCAGACCTCAGGTCAGGGTCTTGTGCCCCCATCAGACCTCAGGTCAGGGTCTTGTGCCCCCATCAGACCTCAGGTCAGGGTCTTGTGCCCCCATCAGACCTCAGGTCAGGGTCTTGTGCCCCCATCAGACCTCAGGTCAGGGTCTTGTGCCCCCATCAGACCTCAGGTCAGGGTCTTGTGCCCCCATCAGACCTCAGGTCAGGGTCTTGTGCCCCCATCAGACCTCAGGTCAGGGTCTTGTGCCCCCCCCCCCCCCCCAGACCTCAGGTCAGGGTCTTGTGCCCCCCCCCCCCAGACCTCAGGTCAGGGTCTTGTGCCCCCCCCTCAGACCAGGGTCTTGTGCCCCCCCTCAGACCAGGGTCTTGTGCTGCGTCAGGTCATAGTGTGCGCCGACAGGGAAGACAGTGGAGCGCGGAACATGATGGCAGCGGCAGCGCAAAACAGGTAAGTATGCTTTTTTAAAGTGGCTGGGTGGGCTGAGGGGGGCGCGGGGCCCCCCATGAAATCATTGGAGCCGGGGCCTGAAGCAGTAGCTCCAGATGCTCCAATTATAATCCGGCCCTGGCTGCGCCCCCCCTCCAGATGGCGCCCCAGGCGCTCGCCTCCCCCGCCTACCCCTAGTCCCGGCCCTGGGTAGCGGTTCAGGCACAGTGTGAGAGGGAAAAGACAGATGTAGCAGAGCTGTATGGGTAGCAGTTCAGGCACAGTGTGAGAGAGAGACATGTAGCAGAGCTGTATGGGTAGCGGTTCAGGCACAGTGAGAGACAGACAGATGTAGCAGAGCTGTAGAAGTTGGGTAGCGGTTCAGGCACAGTGTGAGACAGACAGATGTAGCAGAGCTGAGTTAGAAGTTGCTTAGCTATTGGGGGAGGTGAAGACAGATGTAGCAGAGCTGTATAGGTAGCGTTTCATCCACAGTGTGAGAGAGAGACAGATGTAGCAGAGCTGTATGGGTAGCAGTTTAGGCACAGTGTGAGAGAGACAGATGTAGCAGAGCTGTATGGGTAGCGGTTCAGGCACAGTGTGAGACAGAAAGACAGATGTAGCAGAGCTGTATGGGTAGCGGTTCAGGCACAGTGTGAGAGAGAAAGACAGATGTAGCAGAGCTGTATGGGTAGCGGTTCAGGCACAGTGTGAGACAGAAAGACAGATGTAGCAGAGCTGAGTTAGAAGTTGCTTAGCTATTGGGGGAGATGAGGACAGATGTAGCAGTGCTGTATAGGAAGCTGTTGAGCAAAAGAGCTAGAGGGGATTGGTGAGGGATGATATAGCAGACCTGTATATGCATATGCTGGATATGCATATATATAGTCAAAACTGCAGTAGATCTATAATGTAAACAAATCTGCATCAGTGCTGGTGGTTGGGGGATGGTAATATTTTATGTGAGGCAATAGCACAGATAATTAGGTTACTAGTTAACATGCTATGGGGACAATGTACAATAGTAAATTATTGTTTTTATGGTAAGAATGGGCTTGTAAAAGATAAAACATGTTTTGTGTGTAAAACTATATTAGAATGCAAGAGAGCCACTTGTTACTGTCTGCTTAGCTCACTTTGGCTCTCTGAGTGAGGATTCCACAGGAGAGATGAGCTTCACAGACACTGCAGGCTGATGACTCATACTATTCACATGCACGAGCACAAGGACTGAGCTCTCAGTGTGATGTCATAAGGAGGCGTGGCAGTCCTTCACTCAAACTGCCTAAGCCCGCCCAGCCTTAGAAGCAGGAAACCAAGAAGTGAACAGCAGAGCTGGCTGCTGGTAAGGCTGAAATAGCAAGATGAGAATACCCCTTTAATAGAAGTTAATCAGAAAGTTGTGTACCCCAAAATGGCACCATTTTCCCGCAAAAAACAAGCCCTCATACAGTTATATAGATGGAAAAATAAAAAAGTTATAGGCGATGCAGAAAAAAGGGAACAAAAATGCTTGATCAGTAATGCCCAAAACAGCCTGGTCACTAAGGGGTTAAAGTTGTTCTCCTGGACTTTATTATTGATGTCCTATATTTAGATTGGACCATCAGTATTTCATCAGCACAGTGTGGCACTGCTTCTTTATTGATTAATGTCCATTTTCAGAGACCTCCCATTAAAGGGGTTCTCCTGGAATTAAGAAAATTAAAATACGTAAATATTACTTTATTATAAATATATTCCCAAATACCTTTCATTAGTTATAATGGCTCATTTTGTCTGGGGAGAAATGATTAGGAGAAATAAAATGGCCGCCGTCCTATTAGTACACACAAAACCTGTCCTAATCACACAGGAGGACAAGTTACTTCACAACAGTGAGGTAAAGAGCTGCTTCATCCTCCTCTCTGCTCTGCTTGTGAGGAATTGTGATCCTGAATACAGAGGATAAGATCTACAGCTGAATCTCTGTAGGAATGGAGTTCAGGAGGAGACATGAAATACGGACAGGACAGACTGTGGTAATGGAGACTGCATACAAGTGCTGCTGCTCATTAGCCACATCTGCTCATGAACTCAATTCCTACAGAGATTCAGCTAAAGATCTTATCAGCTGTATTCAGGACCATAATCCCTGACCAGTAGGAGAGGAGGATGATGAAGCTCTTCATCTCAGTGTTGTGAAGTAACTTGTCCTGCTGTGTAATTAGGACAGGTTTTGTGTGGACTAATAGGACGGCAGCCATTTTGTTTCTCCTAATGATTGCTCCCCAGACAAAACAAGCCATTATAAGTAATGAAAGGTATTTGGGAATATATTTATAATAAAATTTTACGTATTTTCATTTTCTTAATTCCCGGAGAACCCCTTTAAGCACAAACATTGATGGTCTAGTCCACAGAATGGGGCTAATTAAAGAGGACCTTTCACCACTCCTGACATGCCTATTTTAATAGCTAAATGCATTCCCCATGTAAAAACGGTTCTAGAGCATCTATTCTAATGGCTCTATGTTGTTCTATTCCTTTATTATTTGCCCTGGAAGTTATGAATGAATTGCTACCAGTCTGCAGTAAGGGTACGGAGGGATGGTAACCAGTTGAGGGAAAATAGCAGTGAAAGGTGCAGTATGAAATGCACAAAATGGCAGAACACGGGGGAATACAAGGGGAGGAGAGCAGCCTGGAATGCAAAATGAGATCTGTAGTCTGCACATTGGGAGCAGCAGTCTGACAATAAAAGGTAATTCTATACTGTATGTAAGGGTATTAGGGTTGTACTGTTGCTCATCATTTAATGAATCTGCAGCCATCTTTCAAGTTTCTTATCTATATGCTGAAATAATTCTTTAACCATCTCACCACAATTAATAGACCAGGGGTGCACAAGCCTTTCTTGTTGGAGGCCACATTGTCAGAGGGCCAAAAATACTGTATTTATGGCATATCAAACATACAATATATACCATAAATATCTAGTTACACTTCCGGGACTCTCATCTAATTGAAAAATACATGTGAGCAGCCACAAAACGGATATCTTACCAGATAGTCGTAGCGCTGCATAGAATGGTATCAAGGGTATGTGGCCCCTGGGCTGGAGGTTGTGCACCCCAGCAATAGACTGCCAGCCATAGTGTTTTTTTTCACATCTTCTGTGTTCACTGCTCCTCTTTATTGCATGCTATTTTACAAAATTATTTTTTGGACTCATTTTTAATTTTGTTTAATTTTTAGTTGCGCTGCTATTCATCTCAAGGAAGAAGAGGCTTCCTGGCTGGCCTACTTGATGACATCAAGCAGGAACTTTCAAAAAACAAAGAGATGAAAGAAAATATCAAAAAGTTCAGAGAAGAAGCTAAGAAATTTGAAGAGTCTGATGCTCTCCAACAAGCGCGCAGGAAATATGTATGTAGGGATTTTCCACTTTTTTTTTTTTTTTTTTTTTTTTTAAGAGGACCTGTCACCGCAAAATGGAGTTTAAAATGAAGGCAGCATGTGTGTATACAGAGATAGCTGATAAGGCACCCCCTCCACCCCCGTGAACAATAAAATCAGAAATATCAGGGATTAAAATATATAAATTACAAGTTTTACTGAATGTTATCCCAAAAACCTCCATCTGCTCAGCTCTTCCTGCTTTATACTGTGCTGCCTGCAGATTGCACTGCATTTCGTGGTGACAGGTCTTTAAGGACGATTTTCATTTTAATGTAATTTTTTTTATACTCTTGATCAGTCCCAAAGAGACTGAATGGGCCCCTGCTGCCAGGACAAGGCATCTACCGTTGCATTCGCGGTGGGTCATTGGGGACAGAGAGCCCATTCCTTCTGTTTGACTGCTCAGATGTAGCAGTCACTATTGGCCTTGACATCTGGGTTGCGGGGACGGGCTAAGGTTTAAAACGGCCATAATAGGTCTGATCTTTCTCGACCATTACACAGGAGCCCGCTTTCTGTCAGTGTTGGGCTTCTGTGATGTTTGTGTAGGGACGGGGCTATTAGTGGTTTCACAATTCACAAATAAAACCCGTTAGACTGCATTGAAATGGAGATTAATTGAATCAGGTTGATTAATTGCTCAGCCCTAAACCCACTATAAATATATATAATTTATATTTTAGTTCTGGTGACCATATATTCAAAGTCACAGGAAGTGCAGTAATATATATATTTTAGAGTTGAGCGAACGTGCTTGTAACGAGCACTGTACTGCTCGGATCCCCTGCGCTCGCATGGGGGCAGCCATCCGGATCCGTCCTCCTCACCCGACGGATCCGGATGGCTGCGCCCGTGCGAGCGCAGGGGATCCGAGCAGTACAGTGCTCGTTACGAGCACGTTCGCTCAACTCTAAAATAAAAAATAAAATATATATATATATATATATATATATATATATATATATTTTTGGTTCTGGTGACCATATATTCAAAGTCACAGGAAGTGCAGTAATATTGGCTGTCAACTTTGAATTAAAAAGTTCTACAGGATTAGAGAAGCATGGCTGCTTTCTTCCAGAAATAGAACTATACCTGCCCATGGGTTTTGTCTGGTATTGCAGCCCAGTTCAGTTGAATCAATAGGACTAAGCTGCAATACCACGCATAGCCTGTGGACATGTGTGGCACTGTTATTTTATTTTTTAATCAGTTTTTTTTTTTTTTTAATTTTCAAATATTTTATTGAACAAAGCTAACAGTACAAGGTACTAATCAGTAAAGGTATGTGTCTTCACCGTAAATGGTAACCTGATACAATGGTAAATACATATTGTATAGGTCAAATGTTCCACACTGGTGGATATGACAATAGTTGAGTAGTGACAGTTTGTTTAAAGAGCTAAAGTTCAAGTTGCATGTACACATTGTGTTTCTGGCTGAATTGTATCTGTAGGAGGTCCACAAACGCCATTGAGAGAGGAATTTTGTGTGGTTGCGGTTCTCCCATGAGGAGATTTCCTCAAATCGGTAAATCTGATCGATATTTTTTTTTTTTTTTTTACTTCCATCGGTGGAGTATCATTGGTAAGCTACTATTTCGGTATCAGTAGCCTAGCAGCCATAAGAAATAGCCTAAATATAGGACTAGGTGCTTTAACTCCCGTAAGCTTGCAGAAGTTGAGCAATGCTAAGCTGGGAAGGGTAGAGATATTAGTTGAGCATATTAGGTTACTGATATTAAATATTTCCTTCCCCCACTTATTAATTAAGAGGCATTCCCACCATATGTGGTAGAAAGAGCCTCTTTCTTCTAAACACCTCCAACATCTGTCCGAAGCTGAGTCATAAAATAGGCTTGTTTTGTCTGGGGTGTTATACCATCTTGTTATATCCGTTTTCTTGTATCCTAACACAACATGCTTATGCTTATGAGGGGATAGTAGAATGGTCGGCAAGTCTATAATGGTTTTGTGATTAGGCGGGGTGAGTTGAGTCTATTATATATTTGCGAGATCATTTTTTTAGGTGGGGCGGTAGCTGTAATTAATGATTCCAACCAAGCTAGGGGGCGGTTGGAGTCGCCTCCTTTCATGTTTTTTGAAATGTGAGTATGGAGATATGATGCTTGGGGACCAAGGTAAGAGGACTTGGGTAGCGAGGCTAGTATGTCTCTAACATTAAAGAGAGAGCCATCTGGATGGTATAAAGTAGATATTAAAGTGGGGGATCTCCTAAGTTCCAGTGGGGTATTTTCCAGGAGGGTTTGGGATGCTGTATATATTACATCCCCTAAAGTCATCCCCTGTGATGGAAACGGGATTGAGCAGTGGGTAGATTGAAGCAATTTCCATGCGTTAAGGGTAGCTCTGATAATTGGGTAGGGGGAGTGAGGGAGGGAAGAGGAGTTAAGATGGCCTAAAACAGGCATCCCCAAACTGCGGCCCTCCAGATGTTGCATAACTACAACTCCCAGCATGCCCGGATGGCCTACAGCTATCAGCCTACAGCAGGGCATGGTGGGAGTTGAAGTTTTACAACAGCTGGAGGGCCACAGTTTGGGGATGCCTGGCCTAGGAGAAAAGAGCGTAGGGATCCTCCCAGTAGATCTCGTTCCATAGCCACCCAAGATTTGTGGTTTGTATTTCTAAGCCAGTCAACTATCCTAGAAAGAAGTATGGCTTTACCATATAGTTCTGGATTTGGCAGAGAGATGCCTCCTAGGTGTTTTGGTTTGGATAGACATGAGTATGATAGTCTGTGTTTCTTCCCGTGCCAGATGAAGGTCCTAATTTTCTTCTTAAGGGAGTCATAAAAACCGCAAGGTATGGGGAGGACTTGTTGAAGATGGGTAAGTCGGGGAATTATTAATGATGTCAATAGGTTCTTACGTCCGAACCATGAAAGAGTTGGGAGGTTTAGATTGTCAATGTTTTCAGATATGGATTGGAGCAAGGGGGTGTAGTTTAAGCGAAATAGGTCAGAGGGGTCTCCACTAATTTTAATTCCGAGATAAGTTAAGTAAGGGGCAGACCAATCAAACGGGGAATTTCTTGCAAGACGTGTTTTTAAGGTTGGGGGATGCCTATGCATATACACTACTGTTCAAAAGTTTGGGGTCACCCAGACAATTTTGTGTTTTCCATGAAAACTCACACTTTTATTTATCAAATGATTGCAAAATGAATAGAAAATATAGTCAAGACATTGACCAGGTTAGAAATAATGATTTTTATTTGAAATAATAATTTTCTCCTTCAAACTTTGCTTTCATCAAAGAATGCTCCATTTGCAGCATTTACAGCATTGCAGACCTTTGGCATTCTAGCTGTTAATTTGCTGAGGTAATTTGGAGAAATTTCACCCCATGCTTCCAGAAGCCCCTCCCACAAGTTGGATTGGCTTGATGGGCACTTTTTGCGTACCATACGGTCAAGCTGTTTCCACAACAGCTCAATGGGGTTGAGATCTGGTGACTGCGCTGGCCACTCCATTACAGATAGAATACCAGCTGCCTGCTTCTTCCCTAAATAGTTCTTGCATAATTTGGCTCCAATCAAGCGCTGTCCACAGGGTATGGCATGGCGTTGCAAAATGGAGTGATAGCCTTCCTTATTCAAATTCCCTTTTACCTTGTACAAATCTCCCAATTTACCAGCACCAAAGCAACCCCAAACCATCACATTACCTCCACCACCATGCTTGACAGATGGCGTCAGGCACTCTTCCAGCATCTTTTCAGTTGTTCTGCGTCTCACAAATGTTCTTCTGTGTGATCCAAACACCTCAAACTTCGATTTGTCTGTCCATAACACTTTTTTCCAATCTTCCTCTGTCCAATGTCTGTGTTCTTTTGCCCATATTAATCTTTTCCTTTTATTAGCCAGTCTCAGATATGGCTTTTTCTTTGCCACTCTGCCCTGAAGGCCAGCATCCCGGAGTCGCCTCTTCACTGTAGATGTTGACACTGGCGTTTTGCAGGTACTATTAATGAAACTGCCAGTTGAGGACCTGTGAGGCGTCTATTTCTCAAACTAGAGACTCTAATGTACTTGTCTTGTTGCTCAGTTGTGCAGCAGGGCCTCCTCCCACTTCTCTTTCTACTCTGGCTAGAGCCTGTTTGTACTGGCCTCTGAAGGGAGTAGTACATACCGTTGTAGGAAATCTTCTGTTTCTTGGCAATTTCTCGCATGGAATAGCCTTCATTTCTAAGAACGAGAATAGACTGTCGAGTTTCACATGAAAGTTCTCTTTTTCTGGCCATTTTGAGCATTTAATCGAACTCACAAATGTAATGCTCGTGATTCTCAACTATCTCAAAGGAAGGTCAGTTTTATAGCTTTTCTAACCAGCAAAACTGTTTTTAGCTGTGCTAACATACTTGCACAAGGGTTTTCTAAACATCCATTAGCCTTCTTACACAGTTAGCAAACACAATGTACCATTAGAACACTGGAGTGATGGTTGCTGGAAATGGGCCTCTATACACCTATGTAGATCTTGCATTAAAAACCAGACGTTTGCAGCTAGAATAGTCATTTACCACATTAACAATGTATAGAGTGTTTTTCTGATTTAATTTAATGTTATCTTCATTGAAAAAAAACTGTCCTTTTCTTTCAAAAATAAGGAAATTTCTAAGTGACCCTAAACTTTTGAATGGTAGTGTAACTAGTGATTTTTTTTTTCATGTTGACTTTAAAATTAGATAGGATACTATATGAATCAAGGTGAGTATATATGCGTGGGAGAGAAATGGTGGGGTTTGTTGTCATAATCATATCCACGAACGCTGCTACGGTGTGTTCTTGGTCTCTTAGCAGTAGACCTTGAATAGCTGGGTCAGCTCTTAACAAGATAAGGAGGAGCTCAAGTGCCAGAACAAATAGTAGGAGGGAGAGAGGGCAACCTTGGCGAGTGCCGTTTTTAATTTGAAATGGGAGAGAGAGCATGCCATTGACCATAACTGAGGCCAATGCTTGGGAGTACATGGCGAATGTGGATTGTACAAAGAGATCAGGTAGGCCAAATCCGAACATGTCTTTTCAGAAAGCCCAGTTGATCCTGTCAAACACTTTTTCAGCATCAGTGCTGAGAAGAAGCAAAGGTTTAGAAGTGTGCTTTGCATAAAAAGTTGCGTTCAACACCCAAGCGGTGTTGTCTCTTCCCTCCCTGCCACAGACTAAGCTTCCCTGATCTCTGTGCACTAGGGAGGGGAGTAAGGTAGCTACCGATTGGCTAGCATTTTAGCTAACAATTTAAGATCGATGTTGAGAAGTGAAATGGGTCTGTAGTTAGCACATTGCTTCGGGTCTTTCCCTTCTTTAGGGATCAGTGTTATGTAGGCCATTGTCATATCTCTAGAAAGGGGATTGCCTTGTAAGGATAAATTGCATACTTTAAGTAGGTGGGGTAATAGGATGTGCTGAAATGTTTTATAGTAAAGTACTGGTAGTCCATCTGGACCTGGGCTTTTACCTGTTGGGGATTGTCGGAGGGCTAGTTTCAGTTCGTCCAGTGTGAATGGGGCTGCCAAGGTTTGCTTCTGAGAGGGGGAGAGTTTTGGAAGGGTAATGGAATTTAAGAAGGAGGACAATAGGTTTGAATAGGTCAAGGGTGAGGGGGAGGGAGAAGGTAGATTATAGAGAGCTTCATAAAATTCTCTAAATTGAGCTGCTATATCTGTAGAAGAGTATAATGGGCATCCCTGGGGTGATTGAAGCTGATGTACAGTACAGACCAAAAGTTTGGACACACCTTCTCATTCAAAGAGTTTTCTGTATTTTCATGACTTTGAAAATTGTAGATTCACACTGAAGGCATCAAAACTATGAATTAACACATGTGGAATTATATACTTAACAAAAAAGTGTGAAACAACTGAAAATATGTCTTATATTCTAGGTTCTTCAAAGTAGCCACCTTTTGCTTTGATTACTGCTTTGCACACTCTTGGCATTCTCTTGATGAGCTTCAAGAGGTAGTCACCTGAAATGGTATTCCAACAGTCTTGAAGGAGTTCCCAGAGATGCTTAGCACTTGTTGGCCCTTTTGCCTTCACTCTGCGGTCCAGCTCACCCCAAACCATCTCGATTGGGTTCAGGTCTGGTGACTGTGGAGGCCAGGTGATCTGGCGTAGTACCCCATCACTCTCCTTCTTGGTCAAATAACCCTTACACAGCCTGGAGGTGTGTTTGGGGTCATTGTCCTGTTGATACATAAATGATGGTCCAACTAAACGCAAACCGGATGGAATAGCATGCCGCTGCAAGATGCTGTGGTAGCTATGCTGGTTCAGTATGCCTTCAATTTTGAATAAATCCCCAACAGTGTCATCAGCAAAGCACCCCCACACTATCACACCTCCTCCTCCATGCTTCATGGTGGGAACCAGGCGATGTAGAGTCCATCCGTTCACCTTTTCTGCTTCGCACCGTGGTTGGAACCAAAGATCTCAAATTTGGACTCATCAGACCAAAGCACAGGTTTCCACTGGTCTAATGTCCATTCCTTGTGTTCTTTAGCCCAAACAAGTCTCTTCTGCTTGTTGCCTGTCCTTAGCAGTGTTTTCCTAGCAGCTATTTTACCATGAAGGCCTGCTGCACACAGTCTCCTCTTAACAGTTGTTGTAGAGATGTGTCTGCTGCTAGAACTCTGTGTGGCATTGACCTGGTCTCTAATCTGAGCTGCTGTTAACCTGCGATTTCTGAGGCTGGTGACTCGAATGAACTTATCCTCCACAGCAGAGGTGACTCTTGGTCTTCCTTTCCTGGGGCGGTCCTCATGTGAGCCAGTTTCTTGGTAGTGCTTGATGGTTTTTGTGACTGCACTTGGGGACACTTTCAAAGTTTTTCCCAATTTTTCGGACTGACTGACCTTCATTTCTTAAAGTAATGATGGCCACTCGTTTTTCTTTACTTAGCTGTTTTTTTCTTGCCATAATACAAATTCTAACAGTCTATTCAGTAGGACTATCAGCTGTGTATCCACCTGACTTCTGCCCAACACAACTCATGGTCCCAACCCCATTTATAAGGCAAGAAATCCCACTTATTAAACCTGACAGGGCACACCTGTGAAGTGAAAACCATTTCAGGTGACTACCTCTTGAAGCACATCAAGAGAATGCCAAGAGTGTGCAAAGCAGTAATCAAAGCAAAAGGTGGCTACTTTGAAGAACCTAGAATATAAGACATATTTTCCGGTATTTCACACTTTTTTGTTAAGTATATAATTCCACATGTGTTAATTCATTGTTTTGATGCCTTCAGTGTGAATCTACAATTTTCATAGTCATGAAAATACAGAAAACTCTTTGAATGAGAAGGTGTGTCCAAACTTTTGATCTGTACTGTATATAGTTAGCCAATTTCCTGTTTTTGATTCTATGCATCATGAATAGAGATGAGTGAGCATGCTCGGGAGCAATTTTCGAGTAGTAGCGTACGCATTTTATAATCTGTACGCTAATGCATATGCATCTTCTAATCTGTACACTAATGCGTATGCATCTTATAAATTTGTATGCTAATGCGTACAAATTACAAGATGCGTATGCATTAGCATACAGATTAGAAGATGCGTACGCTACTACTCGAAAATTGCTCCCGAGCATGCTCGCTCATCTCTAATCATGAATTTGGTAGCTTTATCTCCATGGGCAAAAAACTTGTGTTGCAAGTTTAAGAAATATTAAGCGGTATTAGATTGGAGAATGGCTTTTAATTCTGCTCTTAGGTTAGATAGGTCATATAGTTGTTGATCTGATAATGAACGTTTGTGGAGGGATTCTAGCGGTTTGTCTGATGTTTCTGGGGTTTTGTTGGTAGCAAAGAATTCTTCTAGGGATTTGGTGATTGTGTCTATGGAGCTGCAATTCTCCAGGAGGGATTTGTTTAATCGCCAATTAAAATGTCTTGGGGTAGGTGCGGGAGATGATATCGAAATAGATATAGGGGCATGGTCTGAAAGAAGTATAGAGCCTATTTTGGCCTCGGAACAGAGCTGGAGGTGTTCTTTTGAAATAGTAGTCCAGGCGTTGATAGGATTTGTGGGCATGTGAGTAAAACGTATAGTCAATGGAGTCAGGGTTTAAGGTGTGCCAAGTGTTGATCAAGTGGTGGTTCCACAATCCTTCTCTCATAGATCTCAGCGCATTAAGAGAGATGGCAGATCTATGAGTGGAGGAATCAACGAGGGGATTAAGTGTAGCGTTGATGTCGCCCCCCCCCCCCCCCCCCCCCCCCCTACAGTCAGACCTTCTTTGAAAGATTCAATGATGGGAAGTACAGTTAATAACCAGTTGGCCTGACCTCCATTGGGCACATATAGGTTGACAAACGTATAAATCTGTGAGCTAATTTGTCCCTTTACTAGTAGATAACGTCCCTCAGGGTTTTGAATACGTGTGAGATATTTGAATGGAATTCTCCTCTGAAATCCAATGCTCACTCAGCCGGAGGCTGACGGATTACCACCACAGTGATACCACTGGGGGTAGTATGAGAAGGATAGATTGGGGTAGTGATTAAATCTGAAGTGCGTCTCCTGGAGAAATAGTACTGTGGCTCCTGATTTGCGTAACAATGTAAAGACCTGACTACTTGTAGGCTACTTTCACACTAGCGTTTTCTTTTTCCGGTATTGAGTTCCGTCATAGGGGCTCAATACCGGAAAAAAACGTTTCCGTTTTGTCCCCATTCATTGTCAATGGGGACAAAACTGAACTGAAGATAACGGAATGCTCCTGAAAGCATTCTGTTCCGTCTCCAGAACGGAGAACAAACCGCAACATGCTGCGGTTTGCTCTCCGTCCTGGGCATCCGCACCAAGACGGATCTGTCATGACCCCCAATGCAAGTCAATGGGGACGGATCCGTTCAGTATAACACTCAGTAAACGGATCCGTCCTCTATTGACTTTCAATGGAGATCATGACTGATCCGTTCCAGCGATGTTTAAAGATAATACAGATGTAGCGTGTTAATTTGTATGCTAATGCGTACGCATTTATATGCTAATGCTATGCATTGTACACTAATTGCGTACGCATTTGTATGCTAATGATATGCATTGTACACTAATGCGTACGAATAGCATACTTTTCCTGCGAGTGAAAGAGGAGAAGCGCTGCTACATCTGTACAACTGGATCCATTCATTACGGATCCACAAAGTTGTATTATCACTACGGATCCGGTGGGCCCCTTCACCCGCCAGATCCGTAGTAAACTCAAGTGTGAAAGTAGCCTTAGATGGGGAGTTGAAGCCCTTAACATTGTACGATGATATTTGTAAGTCAGCCATAGTAAGTGGTGATATTTGTGTTACCTTGCTGATGAACTGGTTTCCCCCAGGAGAACGCACTCAGTAGATGGTATGAGCCCAGCGGCGGAGCGAGCTAGGTGGAGAGTGGGAGACCAACTTGAGTTGTGTCAGAGCAGGTGAAGAAGGTAGTACCTTGAATAAAACATAACGTAACATAAGTTAGCATCAACCGAAACAGTCAAAGAAATATATAAAAGGAATTTAAGGTTAAGTAAATCTCCACCGTGTAACTTGGAGGTAGGATCGTGGAGGAGTAAGTGATTCATGGACCTGTTCATGATCCTCTCAGCACATCACATATGGACATGGCAAAGTATAGTGCAGAAAAATATTGGTCAACCCCGTACAGGGGGGAGTCCTAAAGTTGGTAGCATTAAGAAGAAGAAAGGTGGAGAAGGATAGAGCAGTTAGGAAAAGTAGAAAGAGTACACTATAGTAAGAAATAAGGGTGAGAGAGGGGATATAGGATCATCTTAAAGAGAGTCCCTTAGGAATTTGGAGAGTTAGTCTGCTATAATCTTTGCAATTTAGGTATGTTGCAGGTTTGAGCAATAAGGAAAAGGAGAGGTAGTAGGAAAAAAAGGATAGAACAGTTGGAATATGTATATAGGTTAAAGTAAGAAAGAGATTCAGAGCTTATATAGAAGTGAAGTTACTAGTCCTGGATAATCCTTTTTGGTGTCATTTGGGTATTCTTCTTCTTTGGTCTTTGTGACTTGGGCGTGCGTTGGAATACAAAAGGAGGTATTTTTGGAACCTCTGGCAGCTCCGTAATATCTTGGTAAAGTTCCCAGTTCTCTAATTCCATGGGTGGGATCTGGAAAAGTTCAAAAGCGGCATCCAAGTCTGAAAAAGCTGAGATGTTGAGGCGTCTTCCGTCATGGAAAAAGGATAGTCCAAAAGGAAAGGTCCATCTATATAGTATTTTGTTAGATCGGAGCTAATCAGTTAGTGGTTTGAGCATTCTGTGTTTCCTAAGCGTAGAGGGAGCCAGGTCTTGGTATATAGAGACGGGGGAGTTCTTATATGTTAGGTTTTGATGGTTCCTAGCTGCATCTAGGACCGCCATTTTCACTTGAAAATTAAGAAATCTGAAGATGATGTCGCGGGGCGGTTCTCATGGTTTGGGGCGTAATGCCCTGTGGGCCCGTTCAATAATGATATCTAGCTGCTGATATCTGGTCCCAACAGTGAAGTGCAGATAGTTATGATAGCGAATGGGATGTCTCCCGTAGCAACCGACTCAGGAATTCCTCTAAAGCGTAGATTATTCCTGCGCCCCCTGTTTCCCTGGTCTTCTATAGCATTGTGGAGGCCATTTAGATGGGAACAACACTTTTGAAGTGCAAGCGAGGTGGCATCTTGATGAGTCAGGATTGCGGCCTGGTTGGACTCAAGGGCCTCCACGCAATCCGCGACCTGGCGTACCTTGTGGTGCAGTGAGGTGAGTTCACTGAGAACTGGTTCTAGGGCTTTGTAGAGTGCTTGTTTCAGATAGTGCCGGGTTATTGGCAGAGCGTTGCGGCCTTGGGATTCCTTGGTATCACTATCCGCCTCTGAAGGATCAAGGTTACGTTCACTGACCTTGTCGCCATCTTTGGTTCCCTTGCCGCTACCGTTGCGGCTTCTTTTCTGATGAATTTATCCATTTCTCCGCTGGGTATTGGCTTCTTGAGGTGGCTTGATTGTCCTTCTGCTTGGGGTGTCAGATTTGTACCATTTCGCCGATTATAGCTGGAGTAAGCTTGTGCTGTGGAGGATCTGGTTATCAGAGCTCAGCTCTAAGCGGCCATTCTGTTCAGTAGCAAGCTCCACCCCCTAATCAGATATGTTTTTATTAAATTTTTTCAAATGAAGAAACACAACGCAAGTTACACAGCTTGTTTACAGTGTTGAAAACAATGCAGATATAAAAAATATATAATTGACAGAATAATCACAAATGACACATAGATTGTAATCAAATGCAACCCCACAAACAACCAATTCCCCCCCCCCCCTGCCTCCCCCCACAAGATCGTCACAGTGCAAATTGGCTGTTAAGGCATAGAGTATAGAGGAAGGAATAAAAATTCAGGGTTGGCTCCCTGAGAAGTCCCATCCACTAGCTCAGACCCCAATGAGGTCTAGGTATACACTACAAAGCAAAAACTCCATATTCTTTAGTGCTATACGTCTTTCCTAATTGTGGAGGCCGAAGTCCCCTCGTGAGTGCTAACAACTGGCTGCAAACTCCAGATCTATTAATCCAAGGGCCTCAAATAGCCTCAAATTTTGTGAGGCGAATTCGCATAAAAACCTCCCCTCACTATCAATATAACGGGAGAGTCCTGTGTACCACGATTCAAACTCCACAAGCATGTGTAGAATAAGTAGAGTGGAACTCATGCGCTGTCCATGCTTTATGAATCAGATGTGTTTTATCAGAAGTAAAATGTGTTTCAGAAAGACAGAGGGTTGTTGGTTGGTATGTGTGCAAAACGTGAAAAACAGCATGCCGCTTAGAGGTCTCGCACATTCCAAGCAATAATATTAAGGGAATCCATGATCAAACCATCTCCAGAAATGAACCTGTCTAGTGCTATCTACCCCCAAGGGAGCCATCACACAGCCCAGGAAAAGGCATACACAGTGTCTCTTCAACCCCAAATCCCACCCAAACAAACCCACAAACAAAACAGACATTTCTCCCTGTTATGGAGAAGCTGGGATAGAAAAAATTCTTGATCCCTGTATGTAGATACAGACTAACAGAGTTGGCATAGAATCTGCGTCAATAGTACTAGTGCAGCGCTAGGACCTGGCATAGTATAACAGTGTGACCTGCTGCTGTACAAAACAGTAGAAACCAGCCTAAACTATGAGCTGGTAGAAAGGTCATAGTAAAACTCCCCCTGCTAAATATAACAATAATTTAACAAAAGATCATTATTAGATATGGGTATATAAACAGGTAACCCATAAGATACTTAATTCAGCTCAAATACCACAGAAAGTCCACTTTATTCCCTCAGGTGTTGCCCCGCAGGTCTTTCTCATGGGTGTCCAGCCACTGGCACACCGCTGCAGGATTATCAAAAATATGCGTCGTATCACCTGCCACCACACGCAGCCTGGCGGGTAGATCATTGAATAGGGTAGCTGTAAAGTTCTCAATCGACGTTTAACATCTAGGAAGTGTGTTCTTCGTTTCTGCACCTCAGCAGAAAAGTCAGGAGACGAGGATACACGATTACCATCAATAGAAAGATCTTTACAGTCCTGTGTGTCTCTCAAAATCACATCTCGGTCTCTGGGATGCAGAACTCTCATCAGGATAGGTCTCGGTGGCCCCCCGGGGGTGGAGAGCGAAATGGCACACAGTAAGCCCGCTCAATGGCAAATAGGAGTGATAGTGTCTCTCTTCCAATTTTATCAGCAAGCCATCTAAAATGTAAAGCGGAGTGTGTGTGTGTGTGTGTATGTCCGCTAAAGGAATACGCAGCTACAATCACGAAATTTGGCACACAGGTACATCAGGTGTCCTGGAAGGTTTTAGAATGGGTCTCAGCTCTCCAGGACGTACCGTTCCTGAGATATTCCCAAAAACTGCATTAGAAGCCTGGTCACATGACCCTTATCAGCCAATAGAAGCTCACAGGCAGTTAGTCTCCACACACACGCCAGGTTTCCATAACAGCCTAGCCAGTTCACTGCTATAGGTCTGCTTTAAAGGGGCAGAGCGCTGTGGATGACACTGTTAAAGGGGTATTCCAGTTACCAAAAATATAACTTATGTTTTCGACTAACTCCTCATCAGTCATTACCTCATATAATGTAAATTTCACATATTTACCGTTCAGTAGTAATAAAAGATGTTTTCTTCCACTGCTACCCACTTTCCTCCTAAATTACTATGGCATCGACCTATAATTCAGGCCACCTTCAAAAGAAGGACTTAAAAGCCCCACCCCCAGGTCCCACTAAGTCACGACCCCAACTCATTCAGGCCACGCCACATCTGACCGGGATTGGAAAAATGAAGGTAAAAATCAACTTCTGTCAGCTGCAGGGGGGGAGGGAGGGTGACTTTCTCACTGCAGCTCATGCTCAGACTGTACAGTGCTGCTGTCTGAGAGTGAGCTGTTCAAAAGGACATCCCTGTGTCCATCCAGGCCCTGCGCATGACAGAGGACAGGGAGTCTGAAAGCCAGACTGTCCAGCCTCCCCCCCCCCAATGTGAAGCCATGCCACCACACCCCATGAAGCCACACCTCCTGGTTCCGTGAAGACACAGAGGAGAAGCTGTCTGAGCGTGAGCTACTGAAAGGGTGGACATCCCTGTGTCTGTCCAGGCCTTGCGCCGGACGGTGGACAGGGAGGCTGGAACAGTCCAGTTTTTTGGCTCCCTGTTCTCCGTCCTGCGCAGTGCTTGGACGGACGCAGGTATGTCCACCCTTTCAGTAGCTCAGACAGCTTCTCCTATGTGTCTTCATGGAGCCAGGGGGCGTCATTTTTAGTGGTGTGGCTTCATGGGGACCCTGGGGCGCTGCTTCATGTTTGGGGGAATGGCCGGTGAGGTCCGGCTTTCTGGGGGGAAGACGGTGACCACCCTAGCTGCTGTGGAGATCACAGTTAAAGGGGAGGGCACTGTGGATATTTCTGTTAAGGGGCGGGCACTGTAGATTTCACTCTCTATCTTTTAACGACACACACACAAACATTAAATGACATAGATTAAATATACCCGGGCGAAGCGGGTCCTTCAGCTAGTTTTTCTATAAATGTAACAGCATCCGCTCCCTCAGCATGTTCAGGCACACCAATTATTTGGACATTATTTCATCTTGGTCTATTCTTAAGATCATCAGGTTTAGATATGAGCAGGGAGACGTTATGTATGACTCGCTGAAGATCTCTTTTCACTGCCGGTACCTGATCTTCCATTGTACTTAGTTAGCCCTCAATCTCCCCAATCCGTTCCTTTACTTGCCTCATGTCTTGCCTGATAAGTAAATTGTCCTCCTTAAAGGGGTATTCTCATCTGAGACAATGGGGGCATATCGCTTGGATATGCCCCCATTGTCTTATAGTACGGGTCCCACTGCTGGGACCCGCACCTATATCGAGATCGGAGGGGGGAATGCTGCGCCTGGAGGACCCCCAAGTTTCCTGGGGTCCGGCCACCACCAGGCGCAGCTCCACTGCTGCTCCCATAGAAATGAATGGGAGCGCACCGCACATGCACGGCCACCACTCCTATTCATTTCTATGTAGCCGATGGAAATTTTCGCCGGGCCCCATAGAAATGAATGGAGGGTGGCTGCGCATGCTCAGTGTGCCCTCCTTTACTTTGAGGGCTCCGTTCTCGATATAGGTGGGACCCGCACCTATAAGACAATGGGGGCATATCCTAGCGATATGGCCCCATTGTCTAAGATGAGAATAACCCTTTATTTGTGTTCAATGAGGTTAGCGCTATATTGCATTGCGCCACCGTGGCAAAATCATCTTTAATGGTTGGTTCCTTCACAGGGGCAGCTCCCATGTTCGGTACTGCCCTGACCTCCAACTCCGGGGGGCAGGAGCTGACACTCCCAGTGGCATCCTCAGAAGCCTTGGTTATCTTCAAATCAGAGGTGCTCGCTAAGAGTGTTGAGAAGCCGTCAAACTTTTCTAACCGCGCAGACACACCTGACATCTTTGCAGCTTGCGGGGTGCCATGTTGTTTGGCCGGTGTAGCAAGGCCACAGTCCTTCCCGTCCTTTTCTTTGGACTGCTGGTGCGTCATTTTGACAGCAGGTAAACCGATAATAAACAGGAGACTTGGCCAGGAGCTCCACACCATGCGTCTGCTTACGTGCCTGCTCATGCCACGCCCCAGTGGCACTGTTATTAGAAGAAAGCAGCTGTGTTCTTCTAATGCTGTACAACCTTTCTAGCTTCTCAGTGAGCAGGTGAAATGTTGTCCACCAGAGGGCTGGTGTAGTCCAGTCACCACCACAGGTAAAATGTAGTCTACAAGGAGGGCACCCATCTCTATGATGCCTTTGTAGCCTTATGTACAGAGTTGTCCTAATAAGACAACTATCTATATATATATATATATATATATATATATATATATATATATATATATATATATATATACATACATATACACTCACCGGCCACTTTATTAGGTACACCATGCTAGTAACGGGTTGGACCCCCTTTTGCCTTCAGAACTGCCTCAATTCTTCGTGGCATAGATTCAACAAGGTGCTGGAAGCATTCCTCAGAGATTTTGGTCCATATTGACATGATGGCATCACACAGTTGCCGCAGATTTGTCGGCTGCACATCCATAATGCGAATCTCCCGTTCCACCACATCCCAAAGATGCTCTATTGGATTGAGATCTGGTGACTGTGGAGGCCATTTGAGTACAGTGAACTCATTGTCATGTTCAAGAAACCAGTCTGAGATGATTCCAGCTTTATGACATAGCGCATTATCCTGCTGAAAGTAGCCATCAGATGTTGGGTACATTGTGGTCATAAAGGAATGGACATGGTCAGCAACAATACTCAGGTAGGCTGTGGCGTTGCAACGATGCTCAATTGGTACCAAGGGGCCCAAAGAGTGCCAAGAAAATATTCCCCACACCATGACACCACCACCACCAGCTTGAACCGTTGATACAAGGCAGGATGGATCCATGCTTTCATGTTGTTGACGCCAAATTCTGACCCTACCATCCGAATGTCGCAGCAGAAATCGAGACTCATCAGACCAGGCAACATTTTTCCAATCTTCTACTGTCCAATTTCGATGAGCTTGTGCAAATTGTAGCCTCAGTTTCCTGTTCTTAGCTGAAAGGAGTGGCACCCGGTGTGGTCTTCTGCTGCTGTAGCCCATCTGCCTCAAAGTTCGACGTACTGTGCGTTCAGAGATGCTCTTCTGCCTACCTTGGTTGTAACGGGTGGCAATTTGAGTCACTGTTGCCTTTCTATCAGCTCGAACCAGTCTGCCCATTCTCCTCTGGCATCAACAAGGCATTTCCGCCCACAGAACTGCCGCTCACTGGATGTTTTTTCTTTTTCGGACCATTCTCTGTAAACCCTAGAGATGGTTGTACGTGAAAATCCCAGTAGATCAGCAGTTTCTGAAATACTCAGACCAGCCCTTCTGGCACCAACAACCATGCCACGTTCAAAGGCACTCAAATCACCTTTCTTCCCCATACTGATG
Organism: Rhinella marina; assembly: GCA_900303285.1. NCBI lineage: Eukaryota > Metazoa > Chordata > Amphibia > Anura > Bufonidae > Rhinella > Rhinella marina. The sequence goes on from ONZH01013510.1 coordinate 38,132, forward strand.
CTCGGTTTGAACTGCAGGAGATTGTCTTGACCATGTCTACATGCCTAAATGCACTGAGTTGCCGCCATGTGATTGGCTGATTAGAAATTAAGTGTTAACGAGCAGTTGGACAGGTGTACCTAATAAAGTGGCCGGTGAGTGTATACAGTACAGACCTAAAGTTTGGACACACCTTTTCATTCAAATAGTTTTCTGTATTTTCATAACTATGAAAATTGTAGATTCACACTGAAGGCATCAAAACTTTGAATTAACACATGTGGAATTATATACTTAACAAAAAAGTGTGAAACAACTGAAAATATGTCTTATATTCTAGGTTCTTCAAAGTAGCCACCTTTTGCTTTGATTACTGCTTTGCACACTCTTGGCATTCTCTTGATGAGCTTCAAGAGGTAGTCACCTAAAATGGTATTCCAACAGTCTTAAAGAAGTTCCCAGAGATGCTTAGCACTTGTTGGCCCTTTTGCCTTCACTCTGCGGTCCAGCTCACCCCAAACCATCTCAATTGGGTTCAGATCTGGTGACTGTGGAGGCCAGGTCATCTGGCGTAGCACCCCAAAACTCTCCTTCTTGGTCAAATAGCCCTTACACAGCTTGGAGGTGTGTTTGGGGTCATTGTCCTGTTGATAAATAAATGATGGTCCAACTAAACTCAAACCGGATGGAATAGCATGCCGCTGCAAGATGCTGTGGAAACCATGCTGGTTCAGTATGCCTTCAATTTTGAATAAATCCCCAACAGTGTCACCAGCAAAGCACCCCCACACCATCACACCTCCTCCTCCATGCTTCATGGTGGGAACCAGGCATGTAGAGTCCATCCGTTCACCTTTTCTGCGTCGCACAAAGACAAGGTGGTTGGAACCAAAGATCTCAAAGTTGGACTCCTCAGACCAAAGCACAGATTTCCACTGGTCTAATGTCCAATCCTTGTGTTCTTTAGCCCAAACAAGTCTCTTCTGCTTGTTGCCTGTCCTTAGCAGTGGTTTCCCAGCAGCTATTTTACCATGAAGGCCTGCTGCACACAATCTCCTCTTAACAGTTGTTGTAGAGATGTGTCTGCTGCTAGAACTCTGTGTGGCATTGACCTGGTCTCTAATCTGAGCTGCTGTTAACCTGCAATTTCTGAGGCTGGTGACTCGGATGAACTTATCCTCCGCAGCAGAGGTGACTCTTGGTCTTCCTTTCCTGGGGCAGTCCTCATGTGAGCCAGTTTATTTGTAGCGCTTGATGGTTTTTGCAACTGCACTTGGGGACACTTTCAAAGTTTTCCCAATTTTTCGGATTGACTGACCTTCATTTCTTAAAGTAATGATGGCCACTCCTTTTTCTTTACTTAGCTGTTTTTTTCTTGCCATAATACAAATTCTAACAGTCTATTCAGTAGGACTATCAGCTGTGTATCCACCTGACTTCTGCCCAACACAACTCATGGTCCCAACCCCATTTAGAAGGCAAGAAATCCCACTTATTAAACCTGACAGGGCACACCTGTGAAGTGAAAACCATTTCAGGTGACTACCTCTTGAAGCTCATCAAGAGAATGCCAAGAGTGTGCAAAGCAGTAATCAAAGCAAAAGGTGGCTACTTTGAAGAACCTAGAATATAAGACATATTTTCAGTTGTTTCACACTTTTTTGTTAAGTATATAATTCCACATGTGTTAATTCATAGTTTTGATGCCTTCAGTGTGAATCTACAATTTTCATAGTCCTGAAAATACAGAAAACTCTTTGAATGAGAAGGTGTGTCCAAACTTTTGGACTGTACTGTATATATATATCTCAACAATACATAGTAACATAGTTTATAATACATTAATTAAATGTAGGAAACAACAAAATCATCTGTTGTGTGTTACCTAAAATGAATGTAAAATCATAACACACTTTTTTTTTTTTTTTTTTTTTTTTTTTTTTTAAGAAACAGATTATTGCAATGAAAACACAGAGTTTGGTCACTTTAGAAAACATTTGTCCTTTGACCATGTAAGAGAAATCACTAAAGCCAAAACAGGCTGGCCATTAAAGAGTTAAATGGGTTGTACACATTAGTTGAAAAGCCGTTAAATGTGATAAAATAAAAAAAGCATTATTTACTCACCACTTACTTCATTATGTTTCCAGCAGTGCCGCTCTGGTACTCTGTACTAGAATATGTTTACGTGACTGTAGTAATCATGTGCTATATACCCACGTCATAGCTGCTGCCATTCAGTTGCCTCTGAGGTCATTGTTTGCCTGCAGTGGTTATGTGGGTTATATGGTTATGTCACTACTGCAGCCATGTAAACACAGACTGCAGTGAAGGATCGGAGTGGCAAGCCTGGAAACTGTGTGGCATTAAGTGGTAAATATAGGATCTTTTTTATTTTATCACATTTAAGGGGCCTAATATACAGTATTATGGAAGCTGATTTTTGCTCCACAAGTATCAGCTTTATATGGACTTCTGGCTTAACCCCCTAACTGTTTTGCCAGAGTAGAGCTCCAGCAGTGGGAAAAGTAGCTACCTGGAGGGCAGAGGGCTGCTTTAGATGCTGCTAACTCCTGAATGGTAGCAGCTAGAAACATGCAACTGGTCTTGTTTGAAAGCAGACATTCAAAGCTTTTAGACAATACCAAAATGTCAGCAATATATTCAGGACAGAGAAAGATCACTGATAGAAATATGGATGCTGTGAATGCAGCTGAAAATGAAAGTAAAAACAGGTTTCACTCGCGATTATTCCAGACTTGATTTCTAACCGTGATTTCTCCTCTGTTGGACTTTAGCTGTCATTTTGTATTAACGCCTGGACTGTCAGCTTTCATACAAGACCAGTTGCATGTTTCTAGCTGCTACCATTGAGGAGATATCACCATCTAAAGCAGCCCTCCCTCCCTCCAGTTAGCTACTTTTCACACTGCCGGAGCTGGACTGAAAGCAGATGGTTAAAGGGGTTGTCTCACTTCAGCAAATGTAATTTATCATGTAAAGAAATTTAATACAAGCCACTTACTAATGTATTGTGATTGTCCATATTGCTTCCTTTGCTAGCTTGATCCATTTTTCCATCACATTATACACTTCACATTTCCATGGTTACGACCACCCTGCAATCCAGCAGTGGTGGTCGTGCTTGCACACTATAGAAAAGGTGCCGGACTCTCTGGTGGCTGGGACGATGGGAGCGCACATAGGCTAGTGCTTTTTCCTATAGTGCGCAAGCACGGCCACCTCTGATGGATTGCAGGGTGGTCGTCGCCAAGAAAACGAACAGTGTATAATGTGATGGAAAAATGAATGCAGCCAGCAAAGGAAGCAATATGGATAATCATTAGAAAGTGCCTTGTATTAACTTTTCTACATGATAAATGCCATTTGCTGAAGTGCGAGTGAACGGGAAGACCACTTGCCTGTGTGCTTTCTTAATAATTGTCTAGAGTACATTTATTTTTACATGACATTTGGCAATGAGCAAAATTGGTGAGGATAAATTTTGTGTTTGCTCGTTTTCTAATTAAACTGCATTCATACAGTGGGGAAAAAAGTATTTAGTCAGCCACCAATTGTGCAAGTTCTCCCACTTAAAGAGGACCTTTCACCACTTTTAAAAAATCAAACTACACTATGTACCTTATAGTGTATCCCCCTCTGATGGCAGCGGCGCTTTTTTTTTTTTTTCCAAAAGGTCCCCCGGTGGCTTCACACGGCCCCCCGTTCTTCTGTCGGGCTTTATGTAAATTCAGACGCATCGGAACAGGGAGGAGGAGACTCAATGTTCCTCAATGGGCGTTGCTTCTGCCCTGCTGTGAGCGCTGTGCAATCAGAGCGGACCGCTCACAGCAGGGTTGAACTCCTCTGTACACATAAATACCAAAAAGTTATAGGGGTCAAGATATGACAAGGAAAAAAAAAAAAAAGGGCAACTTTCTAATTATTTTATCACCATCTAAACGCAGGAAAAACTATACATATTAGGTATTGCCGTACTGACCAGTAGAATGAAAGTAACCGGTCAGTTTTAATGCACATTGAACGCTGTAAATAAGAAACCCGTAGAACTGTAGCGGAATAGCGGTTTTCTTGCAATTTCACCCCATTTGGAATTTTTTTCCCGCTTCCCACTACACCATATGCAATATTAAATGGTGGCGTTGGAAAGTACAACTTGTCCCGCAAAAAAGAAGCCCTCATACAGCTATGTGAACAGAAAAATAAAACCGCTATAGCTGTTTGAAGGCAGGGAGCGCAAAATGAAAATGCAGAACCGAAAAAACCTCCGGGGTAGAAAGGGTTAAAGAAGTTTACAGGTCTGTGAGCCAGAAATCGTGCTTGTTTTGTAGGTGACCAAATACTTATTTTCCACCATAATTTGCAAATAAATTTTTTATAAATCAGACAATGTGATTTTCTGGATTTGTTTTCTCATTTTGTCTCTCATAGTTGAGGTCTACCTACGATGTCAATTACAGGCCTCTGTCTTTTTTTTTTTTTTTTTTTTTTAAGTGGGAGAACTTGCACATTTGGTGGTTGACTAAATACTTTTTCTCCCACTGTATATGTCCTGCAAAAAAAGAGTTGTACTGTGTGTGTTCTTAGGCCCCGTTGCCTCGCTGTGCCCATATTGAGACCCACAATAAGCGGGCACCGACCATGTGCTCACTGCATCACGGATGCAGACCCACTTGAATGGGTCTGCAATCTGGAAGGTCTGGTGCAGAACATAGACACGGAAGCACTATGTAGTGCTGCTGTGGGGTTTCTCTCCGTACTGCAAAAAATAGAACATGTTCTATTTTTCTGCAGTGCGGTCGGATCACGGACTCGTTAAAGTTGAATGGGTCTGGATCAGTCTGTGGAATCCACACGGATGTTACCTGTGCATTGCATCGAATGGCCAAGTAACGGCCGTGTTCATTAGGCTTAGGGAACTCCAAACTTTGTGTGTGGTTATTAGAAAACATCACTTAAAAGTGATAATATACTGGTGTTGCACTGTTAATAAAAGAAAATTTGTAATACCTTTTCCTTTAAATAACAGAAATCAATAGAATCTGAAACTATGAAAACTTCTGAGGTGTTCAGAAAGAAATTTGAAGAAATAACAGACACTGTCAAGGAGGTAAGATTTGATGGTGAGCACGCAAACCATGCATGATGGCCGGGATTGTTTTAAGGGGTTTGCCTTGATTCCTTAGGATAAGCCATCAGTATGATTGGCAGGAGTCTGACACCCCAGTGCACCTCCGATCAGCTATTTCGGGGTGGTTCTGGTGGCAGAAGTCAGCACTGGAATTGCACAGCTCCATCCATTGTGTAGTAGATGTAGCTGGTAACTTTAGTTCAACTACACAGTGGATGGAGCTGTGTAGCTCCAGTGCAGGAGCTACTGCAGAACAGATGATCATCAAGTGCATTGTGACGGACCCTCACTAATCAGATTTTGATGAACTATCCTGAGAAAAGGCCATCATTAGTAAAATCTTGGACAACCCATTTGTGGTGGGAAATAATAACCTTAGCAACTGAGCCCTGTACTAGAACTTTTTTTTTTACCTTGGAATGCTTACTTTCAATAGTAAAATTCTGTCCAGGGACAGTAGTGCGCAAGTATTTAGATTGAACCTGGTCATACAGAGGCATATGGAATTTGTACTTTGGCCAGCCATGGTTAGGAGTGAGCCCCATGTCTCCTGATTGTTTCTATTGGTGTAGGATAACCATGCATGCTACAATGTCTGCATATCTGTAACAGCCTGCAATCCTGCTGTTTAAAAGCCAGGGGACAGTGTTCTGGAGGCTGTGCGTTAGTTGCAGTGAGTAGAAGAAGACTGGGTTGCCGGCGTCTGCAGGTCCCTGAATGAGGTGAATGAAAATGATTGAGGAGAGAGCAAATACTGTGTCTACAGTGCAACAGATAATTGCAGCATTACTATGGTTCCTTGCAGTTCTTCACAATAACATCTCCTCTACTCAATCAACTCTTGATACTGGTGTACATTTAACAGTGTAGTCAGGAACATCTACATATCTCTATACCTAAACGCTATGCTTGACTATGGTAACTTAGGCATGCACTGTTCTTGGGTTTGGTACCATATCTGTTCACTAGGCTTGATTTTGGTACCACAACTATACAGTAACACTGGGTTTATTATCGTGTCTCTGCAACAGATGTGCTTTAGATCTTTTAAAATCTTGTTTGCTACAATGGCATAACTAGCCACTGTGGTTAATTACTGCATTAGCAAATCTGCAGTAAGAATGGTGTGAACATAACCTAAGGCTACTTTCACACTAGCGTTTTAAAATTCCTGTATTGAGTTCCGTCATAGGGGCTCAATACCGGAATAAAACGCTTCAGTTTTGTCCCCATTCATTGTCAATGGGGACAAAACTGAACTGAAGACAACGGAATGCTCCTGAAAGCATATCCATAAAGCAAGCATACAGAAAAATAATAAAAATATGGCTGCACAACATTTAACATGCCGTCCTATTAGTGCACACAAAACGTGTCCTAATCACAAAGTAAGACACTGAGCTAAATAGCTGCCTCGTTCTCCTCTCTGCTCTGCTTGTCATGTATTATGATCCTGAATACACCTGATTGGATCTTCAGCTGAATCTCTGTGGGAACAGAGTTCGAGGCGGTATGAAGTACAGAGAGGGCAGACAGGGGTGTAGCTAATGAGCAGCAGCACTTGTATGCAGTTGGTTACATTACCACAGCCCCACATTTCCACAGTCTGTCCTTGTCTGTCCTCTCTGTATTTCATGTCTCCTCATGAACTCATTCCTACAGAGATTCAGCTGAGGATCTTATAAGCTGTCTACCTGATCATAATCCCTTAAACCCGAGCAGAGAGAAGGAGTCTAGTGAAGTAACTTATCCTGCTTTGTGTTTAGGACATGTTTTTGTGTGTACTAATAGGACAGCGGACATTCTATTTCTCTTGATTGCTCCCTACACAAAACGAGCCATTATAGCTAATAAAGTTATATATTTATTATAAAGTGATATTAAAGTATTTTCAGTAATTTTATTAATTCCCGGAGAACCCCTTTAAGTCTGCGTTTAAGAAGCATTGTAAGGTTATGTTCACATCATTCTTAAAGGGGTTGTCTCACTTCAGCAAGTGGCATTTATCATGTAGAGAAATTTAACACAAGGCACTTACTAATGTATTGCTATCATCCATATTGCTACCTTTGCTGGCTTCATTTATTCATTCATCAGAGGTGGTTGTGCTTGTACACTATAGGGCAGGGCTGGCCAACCTGCGGCTCTCCAGCTGTTGCAAAACTACAACTCCCAGCATGCCCAGTCTGCCTACATCTATCATCCTACAGCAGGGCATGGTGGGAGTTGTAGTTTTACAACAGCTGGAGAGCCTCGGGTTGGCCAGCCCTGCTATAGGGAAAAGCACTAGCCTATGTGGAGGCCGATGCTTTTTCCTATGGTGTGCAAACACCACCACCGCTGCTGGATTGCACGGTGGTTATACCCATGGAAACAAGTAGTGTATAATGTGATGGCAAAATAAATCAAGCCAGGAAAGGAAACAATATGGACAATCACAATAGTGTATTGTATTAACTTCCTCTACATGATAAGCGCCCCTTGCTGAAGAGAGACAACCCCTTTAAAGTAATATTTAAAGAGGACCTGTCGCCACTCCTGATATGCCTGTTTTAGGCTACTTTCACACTTGTGTTGTGGTTTTCCGTTATTGAGATCCGGCAGAGGATCTCAATACCGGAAAAAAACTGATCAGTTTTGTCCCCATGCATTCTGAATGGAAAGAGATCCGTTCAGGATGCATCAGGATGTCTTCAGTTCAGGCAGCTTTCAGTTTTGTGAGCAGACACAAAACCGCAGAATGCTGTAGTAGTTTTGTGTCCGGTCATAAAAACTGAAAAAAAACTGATCAGGTACTGAAACCAATGTAAGGCTGATCCGTTTTGATTTTGCACAATAGGATGCCTCCGTTCCGTTAGGATGCGGTTGTGTGATATCACAACTGAAAAAAACGGATCGGGCACTAAATACATTGAAAGTCAATGGGTGACGGATCCGGTTTTTAAGGCTACTTCCACACTTACGGTGCGGGGCTCCGGCAGGCTGTTTTGATGGGTGAACAGCCCACCGGATCTGTGCTCTCGCAAGTGCACGTGTAACGAAAATACAACATGTCCCACCGGAACAGCCTGCCGGAGCCCCGCACCGCAAGTGTGGAAGTAGCCTTAGGCTATACTGAACGGATCAGTCCCCATTGACTTGCATTGGGGGTCATTGTCTTGGTGCGGATGCCCAGGACGGAGAGCAAACCGCAGCATGTTGCGGTTTGTTCTCCATTCTGGAGACAGAACGGAATGCTTTCAGGAGCATTCCGTTGTCTTCAGTTCACTTTTGTCCCCATTGACAATGAATGGGGACAAAACGGAAACGTTTTTTCTTGTGCCTATCATTGGGGGACACAGCACCAGTGGGTATAGGCAGCTGCCACTAGGAGGCGACACTAGACAATCAAAAAAAGGAGCCCCGCCTGGCAGCCTATACCCCTCCTACGGACACCAGGCTAGCTCAGTTTTAGTCTAGTGTCCGTAGGAGGTAGACACTGGTGCTTTGCACCTCTGATTTTTTATTATTTTAGTTTTATTTCTTTCTTTTTTCTTTCAGGTTATCAGGGGGGCCGTCGGCGTGGAAAGCCACATCAGACGTAGACCCCCCTGAGGGTGCCTGGAGAATATTTTCATATTCTCCCTGCGCCAGTCACCCGTCCCCCAGGGCAAAACGGGCTCTTTCCCGCGCTGTTCAACACCTCCTTGCTCAAGGGGTTGTAGTTCCAGTCCCCCCCTCCGAGCGCTTTCAGGGCTTCTATTCGAACCTGTTCACCGTCCCCAAAAAGGACGGCTCTGTTCGGCCCATCCTGGATCTGAAGCACCTCAATCGCTATGTCCGCCTCCGCCACTTCCGCATGGAATCATTGCGGTCGGTGGTCGCGTCCCTGGAGCAGGGCGAGTTCCTCGCTTCCATAGACATACGCGACGCATATCTCCATGTGCCCATCGCGCTGAGTCATCAGCGCTTTCTTCGTTTCGCCATCGGTTCTCTACATTTCCAGTTTGTCTCTTTGCCCTTCGGTCTTTCGACAGCGCCCCGGGTTTTTACCAAAACCCTTGCCCCCCTCATGGCTCTCCTTCGTGCCAGAGGAGTGGCGGTCATCCCGTATCTGGACGACCTTTTAGTAAAGGGTCGCACCTTGCAGGGGCTCAGTCCAGCCTTCAGATCACGCTCGATCTGCTTTCCAGGTTCGGCTGGGTGATCAACTTCCGGAAGTCGTCTCTGCTCCCCTCTCGCTCGATGGAGTTTCTGGGGATGTTGTTCAACACCGAGACTGCTCGGGTTCTCCTGCCTCGCGACAAGGTCTCTTCCCTACGCTCGGCTGTCTCCAGGCTCCGCTCGGGCTCCCCCTGTTCGCTCCGCTTCTGCATGCGGGTGCTGGGCAAGATGGTCTCCTCGTTCGAAGCCGTCACTTTTGCTCAGTTCCACTCTCGTCCCCTCCAGGGAGCGATTCTGGCCCAGTGGGACAAGTCTCCACTCTCCCTGGACAGGAAGATCGTCCTCTCCCCGGCAGTCCGCAGGGAGTTACTTTGGTGGCTGACGTCTCCAGCTCTTCTTCAGGGCCGCTCCTTCCTCCCCCTTCAGTGGCTGGTCGTCACCACCGATGCCAGCCTGACCGGGTGGGGTGCGATTTTCGGTGTCCTGACGGCTCAGGGCACGTGGACCTTGCCGGAGTCGCGCCTTCCCATCAATATTTTGGAGCTTCGGGCGATATCCCTTGCCTTAACTCATTGGACCGATTTCCTTCGGGGTCGCCCTGTTCGGGTTCAGACGGACAACGCCACCGCCGTTGCCTATCTGAACCGCCAGGGGGCACCAGGAGCCGCTCCGTGATGGCGGAGGCCGCTCGGATTCTCTGCTGGGCGGAACAGTTTGTCCCGGCTCTCTCTGCCGTCCACATTCCAGGCGTAGACAACTGGGCGGCGGATTATCTCAGTCGCGAGTCCCTGGACCACGGAGAGTGGTCTCTCCATCCACAGGTGTTTCTTCAAGTTTGCCGTCGGTGGGGCTTCCCCGACGTGGATCTGTTCGCGTCCAGGCTCAATCACAAGCTCCCCACTTACGTGGCTCGGGATCCCCGCGCGTTCGCGGTGGACGCCTTGGTGACCCCTTGGGATCAGTTCTCCCTGATTTACCTGTTTCCCCCGCTCCCTCTTCTTCCGCGGGTCCTCAAACGTCTGAAGGCTCTCGGCGTTCCCGCCATCCTTATCGCTCCGGATTGGCCTCGCCGGTCCTGGTACGCCGACGTGATCCACCTCCTGGCCGACGCCCCTTGGCGTCTTCCCCTGCGGCCAGACCTCCTTTCTCAAGGGCCGATCTTCCACCCCACTTTACCTCAGCTCAATTTGACGGCTTGGCTGTTGAGGCCGCGGTGCTGAGATTTCGGGGTCTGTCTGAGTCTGTCATCCAGACTATGCTTAGGGCCCGCAAGCCTCAGTCGGCTCGTATTTACCATCGGGTCTGGAAATCCTTTTTTTCTTGGTGCGAGCAACGTCGTGTACATCCTCTCGTTTGCTCCACACCTAAGATCCTCTCTTTTTTACAGTCCGGCCTTGACCAGGGTCTCAGCCATTCTACCCTTCGGTCTCAGGTCTCCGCCCTGTCCGTGCTTTTTCAGAGGGCTTTGGCTCTGCGCTCCCAGGTGAAGACCTTTTTGCAAGGTGTTCTTCGTCTGAATCCCCCCTTCCGCCCCCCGTCGAGCCCTGGGATCTTAACTTGGTGCTCGATGTGCTCCAGGGTCCTCCCTTTGAGCCCTTGCGTGAGGTTTCCCTGCGTCTTCTCTCTTGGAAGGTCGCTTTTCTGGTGGCGGTTACATCCATCCGCCGAGTATCTGAGTTAGCCGCTCTTTCCTGTCGCTCCCCCTATCTTGTCTTGCACAAGGATAAGGTGGTTTTGCGCCCTCTCCCTTCCTTCCTTCCGAAGGTTGTTTCGGCATTCCACATCAATGAGGATATCGTTCTTCCCTCTCTTTGTCCTGCTCCTTCCCATCCTAGGGAACGCTCCCTTCACTGTCTGGACCTTGTCCGAGCTATCCGGGTCTATTTGTCCCTCACAGCTCCCTTCCGTCGGTCGGATTCCTTGTTCGTCATCCCTGAGGGTCCCCGCAAGGGTCTTGCCGCTTCTAAGGTGACCATTGCGCGTTGGATTACGGCCGCCATCTCTGAGGCCTATCGCTCTCGGGACAGGTCCCCCCCCCTTCCAGGTCACTGCCCATTCCACCAGGGCCGTGGGAGCTTCCTGGGCGGTTCGCCATCATGCATCGGTGTCCCAGGTTTGCAAAGCCGCCACCTGGGCCTCGGTGCATACCTTTACCAAGTTTTACCAGGTCCACATCCTGGCTTCTTCTGATGCCAGTCTGGGCCGCAGGGTTCTGCAGGCCGCCATACGTTAGGCTGGCCACCTGGGAATTGTTCTTTTTCCCCACCCTCTGGGACTGCTTTTGTACGTCCCATTGGTGCTGTGTCCCCCAATGATAGGCACAAGAAAACAGGATTTTTGTAAAACTTACCGTAAAATCCCTTTCTTGTGGCTTCATTGGGGGACACAGCTCCCACCCTGTTTTTTTCTGGGTTGTTCTTTCTCCCGGGCTTGTTTGCTGTTCCTTGAGTTCTCGTTCCCGGGCTCAGACTGGTTTGTATCTTTCTGTTTGGCTCCTACTGCTTATTAACTAACTGAGCTAGCCTGGTGTCCGTAGGAGGGGTATAGGCTGCCAGGCGGGGCTCCTTTTTTTGATTGTCTAGTGTCGCCTCCTAGTGGCAGCTGCCTATACCCACTGGTGCTGTGTCCCCCAATGAAGCCACAAGAAAGGGATTTTACGGTAAGTTTTACAAAAATCCTGTTTTTCTGGTAATGAGCCCCTATGACGGAACTCAATACCGGAAAAAGAAAAAGCTAGCGTGAAAGTAGTCTCCTAAAAAAAACTGATCTGTCACCATTGGTTTCAGTACCTGATCAGTTTCTTTCAGTTTTTATGACCGGACACAAAACTACAGCTTGCTGCAATTTTGTGTCCGCTCACAAAACTGAAAGCTGTCTGAACTGAAGACATCCTGAACGGATCTCTTTCCATTCAGAATGCATGGGGACAAAACTGATCAGTTTTTTCCGGTATTGAGATCCTCTGCCGGATCTCATTACCGGAAAACCACAACGCAAGTGTGAAAGTAACCTAAGGCCTCTTTCACATTAGCGGCAGCACGGATCCGGCAGGTGAAGGGTGCCGCCGGATCCGTGCTGCCGCAGGGACATGTGTGGGGCTGAAACCGCGCTCCGGCCCCACACGTGTCACACAGTACATACACACACACAGACATATACACATACACATACATACTTACAGGTAGGCAGGTCTCCACAGCGCAGGAGGAGCAGGACGGCGCGTACGTAGGACGATTCCCCACAGCTCCCTCTGCTGGGCGCAGGGTGGAATCGTCCTATGTGTACGCAGTCCTGCTCCTCCTGCACTGTGGAGACCTGCTGGGAGCATGTAAGTATGTATGTGTATTTGTCTGTGTATGTTTGTGTATGTATGTCTGTATGTATGTATGTGTGTGTGTGCAGGTGACGGATGCGTCATGAACTCCATTGAAAGTCAATGGAGGACTGACCCGTTCACCATTGTGTCACACCAAACGGATCCGTCCCCATTGGCTTTCATTGGGGGTCATGATGGATCCGTCTTGGTGCGGATAGATGGACTGGAGAGCAAACCGCAGCATGCTGCGGTTTGCTCTCTGGTCTGAAGACGGAACGGAATGCTTTCAGGTGCATTCCGTTGTCTTCAGTTCAGTTTTGTCCCCATTGACAATGAATGGGGACAAAACTGAAGCGTTTTATTCCAGTATTGAGCCCCTATGACGGAACTCAATACCGGAATTATAAAACGCAAGTATGAAAGTAGCCTAAGTCAACGGTGACGGATCATTTTTTTTTAGGAGACTAAAAAAACGGATCGTCACCCATTGACTTTCAATGTATTTAATGCCTGATCCGTTTTTTTTTTTTTTTCTTTTCAGTTTTGATATCGCACAACTGCATTCTGACGGAACGGATACATCCTGATGTGCAAAATCAAAATGGATCAGTTTAATTCAGGTATGGAGATCCTCTGCCGGATCTCAGTACCTGAATTAACAACGCAAGTGTGAAAGTAGCCTTAATTGCTACTTGCATTTCCCCTATAGTAACAATTCTGGAAAATCTAGTCTTATGGATCTGTTGTACCGGTCCTTTATTATTTCTACCTGAAGTTATGAATGGATTACCGCCCTACTCATTGCAACAATTGCTCTTAGATTCTCTTCATGCTGATTGCTCAGTGGTTGTGTCCTTTCTGCTGTAGCTGTCTCCCTTTAACTGTCAAAGCTTTTAACAATAGATACAGCTGGTAACATTTGAATGATAGAACTGAGCATGTCTGACCACCTTATTAGACGTGCACATTACTATGCAGATTAAACAATAGGGGCACCGTCATAACAAAGTAAAGAGAATATCTTACAGTTTTTTTTTTTTTTTAAACTATAAGATGCGCTGCCATATTTCCCTCACTTTTGTGGGGGAAAAGCGCGTCTGATAGTCCAAACGCTAAAACTGCTTCCATTATGTAAACAGCCATCAGCATGCGGGAGGTGCGGTGAGGAAAGGGCTGTGCTGGTTGTACTCGCCCTCCCTGTTCTTCTTCCGGCCCAGTTCTGCACTGTCTCATGACGCCATATAGGTCACAATGCAGGGCAGGCTGGAAGTACTCCACGGAGAGGTGAGTGGCAACTTAGTTCAGAGCAAGCAAGGTAAGTTTATCCTTTTTTTTTTTTTTTTTTTTTTTTTTTTCCCCCCATGTCTGATCTGAGGCTGATCTGAGACTCATGGAGCTTGGCGGTTTCATGAGGGTCTGATCTGAGGGCTGATGAAGAATGGGGTTCTGATGAAAAATATTTTCCTCGTCCAAGTCCTATAAGGTGTATCTTATTTTCTGGTGCATCTCATTGTCTAAAACATACAGTACTTTATTTTTCTGTCATCAAAGCCATATAAGAGCTTGTTTTTTTATCATTTTGGGGTATTTGATGGCTTTTTATTTTGTTTTTTGGGGGCGTTTTTTTATTTTATTTTTTTAATTTACTTCTTATTTTTACAATTTATTAGTCCCTCAAGTCAACTTTAATATGCGATCCTTTGATCGCTCATATTGTACACTGTGCTTACACTGCAGGCAGGCCTAGGGGCTTCATAATGCCCCTAGTTGCCATGGTAAGAAATTGGCACCCCCACAGCCAAATTTGTGGCAGTTGCCTGAGAAAGGGAGTCCACTCAATTATATACAGCGTCACTATTGACTGCAACATCTAAGGCGTTAAGTGGTTCGGATTGACACTTCTGCCAATCTGGGCTGACTATTAGAGCTGGACTCCTGCTAATCACTGCACGAGAGACCTAAGCAGCACTTAGGCTAGCCCGCCGTAAAAAGATGTCAGCCTATCCTAAGGCCTGTTAGTGACCTGCATAAAATGACATATTGGTGATCACCAACGGGTTAAACATTGCAGAGCAATGTAGAAGTAACGGTATATCGCAGCAGATTTCAGCAATAGAGTATGTTAGTAAGTTCAAAGATTTTACTTTTATTATTCATTTATTTTTCATATATAATAAAACATTCTTGAACACCATAACAGATTTTCAGAAGACAAATATAATTTTAATCAGCAGGGTCAACTCTATTGTGCAATATGTCTGTTTTAAAGGGGTTGTCCGTTGTTTATTATTGATGACCTATCCTCAGGATAGGGCATCAATATTGGACCAGCGGGGATCTGAAAAGTGAATAACACAGAGCCGTCCAATAGAAGTAAATGGAGACGCCATACACCTGCTCACCACTGCAAGTGCTGCGGTGAGCAAGTAAACAGAGCAGAGGAGGCAGCACTACTTTCTCTTCAAACAACTGATTGCCGGGGGTGCCAGGAGTCAGACCCCTGCAGATCTGAGGATAGGTCATCAATAGTAAAAAGCAGACAACCTGTTTAATAGGATTGATCTTGCTGACAGGTGCTCTTTAACACTGAACTCTCCAGGTAAATCTTTTCCACTGGTATTTGTTTTTTGTAAACATTTAAACACATCTTATTTTTGTAGAGCATTGATGAAGTTGGCAAAAGTGATCTTGGTCGCAAAATCCGTGAGGGAGTTGAGGAGGCTGCAAAAACTGCCAAACATTCGGCTGAGTCAGTAAGCAAAGGTGGGGAGAAGCTTGGTAAAACGGCTGCTTTCAAGGTCATCTCTCAGGTAATATTATGATACTGTCAGATCCCTTTGGCTTATGTTATTGACATGATCTCTTTTGTTCATGAATATTGTAGGGTTAAATAAATTCTGTTCAGTGTATCACACAGGTTCCTATTAAATGGTCTGTATCTAGCCACATCACACTACTGCAATGAGCTAAGGTATGTCCCAAAAACAACAAAGCTTATTGGCCCACATTTGTCAATGTGTATATGCCAATGTTGGCTAAGGTGTGCCAAAACATGCTCCATATTTGTGCTGTTTTTTTTTTTTTTTGTGTCCTCACTTACTCTTACATCTTCTTAGCTCTTAGCCTCATTTTGCCAAAATTGAAAAGTGACACAAAATGCAGTGCAATCTGCAGGCTGCTTGTTATAGTGCAAGAGGAGCTGAGCAGATTGATATATAATTTTGTGAAAAAAGATTCAGTAAAACCTGTAATTTATACATTTATATCTCTGCCTTTTCTACCTCCTGTGAACAGCCTTGGTACAGGAAGGAGGGGTGATCAGTGATAGCATTGTGTATATATGTGTGCATAGAGAAATAGCTGTCGGTTACTAGTAACTCCTTCCTGTACCAATAGCACTTCACAGGGCTGCAAAAAAGCAAAGATATAAATATATAAATTACAAGTTTTACTGCATCTTTTCCCACATGTATTTTGCATATATATCAACCTGCTCAACTTCTTCTGCTCTATAATACGCTTCTGGGCTTCTTATCGGCATCCTCTGCGGCCAATGAGAAGTTGTGTACAAATAATGTGTCTAAGGTTAATTTCACACTAGTGTTTCTATTTTCCAGTATTGAGGTCCATTTTAGGGTCCCAGTACCGGAATAAAACGCTTCCGTTTTGTCCCCATTCATTCTCCATGGGGCCAAAAGGTAACTGAACAGAACAGGATACTCCAAAATGCATTCTGTTCCTTTTGATTGCGTTCTCATACCGGAGAGCAAACCTTAGCATGCTGTGGTTTTCTTCCCATCATGGGATGTGGAGCGGGACAGATCCGTCATGACCCACAATGCAAGTCAATGGGGTCGGATCAGTTTAACTCTGACACAATAGAAAACGGATCCGTCCCCCATTGACTGATCTGTCATGTTAAAGATAATACAACCGGATCCGTTCATAACTGATGCAGATGGTTGTATTATCAGTACCTGAAGCATTTTTGCTGAGCCCTGCCAGATCCAGCAAAAACTCTAGTGTGAAAGAATTAAAAAAAATGGCTCCAAAATCATTAAAAAAAGTTAAAAAAATTAAATATATATATAAAAAAAAAATCTTAAGTTAGAAAGGATCGCCCAAACCGGAGAAGGGGAGGGGTCTGCCTCTATGTGAAGTCCTGTCTAAAGTCCACACTCCGCGAAGATATAAGCGAGGGACATGAACATGTGGAGTCACTGTGGGTAGAAATACATGGAGGCAAAAACAATAATAAAATACTAATAGGAGTTTATTATACACCACCTAATATACCAGAGTCCACAGAAAATCTGCTTTTAAACTAAATAGACGAGGTGGCAAATCATAATGAGGTCGTTATTATGGGGGACTTCAACTACCCAGACATAGAGTGGGAAACTGAAACCTGTGCCATCTCGTAAAGGAAACAGGTTCCTGACAATAGCCAAAAACAGTTACCTTTCCTAACTGGTTCAGGACCCTACAAGAGGGATGGCCATACTGGACTTAGTATTAATCAATAGACCTGACAGAACAACGGATGTGCAGGTTGGGGGACACCTGGGAAATAGTGACCATAAAGTAATAACCTTCCAATTGTCATTCAAGAGTGTTTCTTCAGGGAGGAACAAAAATACCAAACTTCAAAAAGCTAAATTTAGCCAACTAAGAGAGGCCATAGGCCTAACTAACTGGGACAAAGTCCTCAAAAATAAAAATACAGCCTCAAAATGGGAGATTTTTTAAAAGGATCCTAATATCTAATTGGAAGAGGTACATTCCTTATGGGAATAAAAGGTTAAGGAACAAGAAAAAAACAGTGTGGATAAATAGAACTGCAAAGAAAGCAATAAATGACAAAAAGAAAGCATTTAAATCAGCAACAGGAGGGGAGCGAGGAAGCATTGAAAAAATTTGACACCAAACTTGAGACCAAGAGATTAATTGCCAAAGAGAGTAAAACTAACCCTAAAATGTTCTTTAATTATATAAATAGTAAAAAGTATAAACCTAAATGAGGGAGTTGCAGAGAGCGATGAGGAGAAAGCAAAGCTGCTAAATATTTTTTTTCTCCACTGTATTCACTGAGGAAAATAAACTGTCAGATAAAATGCAGAATATAAAAGTAAATTCCCCATTAAAAGTGCCCTGTCTGACCCAGGAAGAAGTACAGTGGCATCTTAAAAAGATTAACATAGACAAATTACCGGGACCGGATGGGATACACCCCCGTATCCTAGGAGAATTAAGTAATGTCATAGCCAGACCCTTATTTCTAATATTTAAGGACTCTATACTGACGGGGAGTGTTCCACAGGATTGGGGCATAGCAAATGTGATGCCAATGTTCAAAAAGGGTCCAAAAACAGGGCCCGGAAACTATAGGCCGGTAAGTTTAACATTTGTCGTGGGTAAACTGTTTGAAGGTTTTCAAAGAGATGCTATCTTGGAGTACCTCAATGAAAGTAAGCAAATAATGCCATATTAGCATGGCTTCATGAGGTATCGGTCATGTCAAACTAATTTAATCAGTTTCTATGAGGAGGTAAGTTCTAGACTTGACCGCGTCGAATCATTGGATGTCGTATATCTGGACTTCTCCAAAGCATTTGACACTGTACCACATAAAAGGTTAGTATATAAAATGAGAATGCTTGGCCTGGGAGAAAATGTCTATGTGGGTAAGTAACTGGCTCAGTGATAGAAAACAGAGGGTGGTTATTAATGGTACACACTCAGATTGTGTCACCGTCACTAGTCGGGTACCACAGGAGTCAGTATTGGGCCCTATTCTCTTCAATATATTTATTAATGATCTTGTAGAAGGCTTGCACAGTAAAATATCAATTTTTTTGCAGATGACACTAAACTGTGTAAAGTAATTAACACAGAAGAGGACAGTACACTGCTACAGATGGATCTAGATAGACTGGAGGCTTGGGCAGAGAAGTGGCAGATGAGGTTTAACACTGACAAATGTAAGGTTATGCATATGGGAAGGAGTAATGCAAGTCACCAGTACTTACTGAATGGTAAAACATTGGGTAACTCTGACATGGAAAGGACCTAGGAATTTTAGTGAACAGCAAACTAAGCTGTAGAAACCAGTGTCAGATAGCTGCTGCCAAGGCCAATAAGATAATGGGTTGCATCAAAAGAGGCATAGATACTCGTGATGAGAACATAGTCCTGTCACTTTACACATCACTAGTCAGACCACACATGGAGTACTGTGTACAGTTCTGGGCTCCTGTGAACAAGGCAGACATAGTAGAGCTGGAGAGGGTTCAGAGGAGGGCAACTAAAGTAATAACTGGAATGGGTGGACTACAGTACGCAGAAAGATTATCAAAATTAGGGTTATTCACTTTAGAAAAAAAGACTGAGGGGGAGATCTAATAACTGTATAAATATATCAGGGGTCAGTACAGCGATCTCTCCCATCATCTATTTATCCCCAGGACTGTGACGAGGGGACATCCTCTGTGTCTGAAGGAAAGAAGGTTTGTACACAAACATAGAAGAGGATTCTTTACGGTAAGAGCATGAGACTATGGAACTCTCAGCCCAAGGTGGTGATGATGGTAAGTTCACTTATAGAGTTCGAGGGGCCTGGATGTATTTCTGGAGTGTAATAATATTACAGGTTATAGTTACTAGAGATGGGTCGTTGATCCAGGTACTTATTCTGATTCCCTGAGTCGGGAATTAATTTTTTCTCTTTAAGTGGGGAAAATTGGCTTCTACCTCACGGGTTTTTTTTGCCTTCCTCTGGATCAGCTTGCAGTATAACAAGCCGAACTGGATGGACAGATGGTTTTTTTTTTTTTTTTTGTTTTTGTTTTTTGGCCTTATAAACTGTTACTAAGTTTAAATCACCCCCTTTCCATAGAATAACAAAATAAATACATAAATAAAATATAAACATCATGGGCATCACCGCATTCTAAAGCTGTTTCTCGTTAATGGTATTCGGGGACACAGCACCATAGGTATACACCCAGCTAGCACTAGGAGGCGACACTATGTATGAAAAAGGTTGGCTCCGCCCAGGTGGGCTATACCCTCTCCACAGCCACTAGGCTAATCAGTTTTAGTCTAGTGTCAGTAGGAGGCAGACATAACCTGCTCCGTTTTTTGTAGGTCTTGCTGCTTTTTTATTTTTATTTCTGTTTTATTTATTTTATTCTTTTCTTCTGCAGGCCTCTGCCTGCTGCAGGAGGGTCTTCATTGTGGATATCCACTTTAGTAGCACCCCCTACCCGCGCGTACTTCGATACCACCCAGTCCCCCAATACTGCATCTGCAGTGGCATGCCAGCAATCCCACATTAATGCAAGTTTGCTGAAGGGGGTGACCCTGTGGCGCCCGAAGATGCTGGAGGGTGAGTATTATCCCCCTGGTGTCCATTCTCTTCCCCATAGGAGCCCCCCTAAGCTTAGGCCCCATTTTCCCCCTTTTCCTATCTATCCTGGGCGTTCTTATGTTCCATTTTCCCCTGTACCGTCCAACAACCCCATCCATCTCTGTGGGTGGTCGTTTCTTTCCCCCTTCTGGGCTTCCCATTCCTTGCCTTGCCCCTGACACCTATTTCCGGCCCCTCCTCCTAATTTAGTTCCTGGCTCTTGCCGGGACTAAGCCTGCAATTTCCCCAAGCCTGTCCACGGCCCCTGGTGCTCCTTTTGCCCCGTTTCTTCCCTCCTTTAAGTCGCTTTCCCCCCGGGAGGCTACCCACCTGGTTTTCTTTCCTCCGGAGGCCCCCGTTTTTCCTGCAACCCTTTCCCGCCGGCAGTGCCTCTCTTCCGGCCATTGCAAAATTCGAGGCTTTTCTACTGACTAGGCTTCATCTTCTTCCCGGGCTTTTTTTCTCGGCCCCTCCCCACTCCTAAGGCTCTTGGGAGGGCTCTTCTCAGATGGCACTTCTCTGGTCGCAAAGGCAATTCCCATCCACAAAGTTAAGCCAGTTTGCTTACTCCAGTGTGTCGTGCCCTCGCCAGGCCATTAGCATGCCGGCACACCTGTGTGTGCCCCAGGTATGTACGCCTTCCCCTTCTCAGAGGGAGGTTTTTCATAGCACTTCCAAATGATGTATCCGGCAGACCTTCCTGGTTGTAAGGTACCCATTCTCAGGCAGAGTAATCAGCAGGGGCTCTATTCAAAGCACATTCCTGGTCCTAGAGTGTTTCAGGAAACCTTATTACTCCCTTATCGGGTGGAGTACCTGTACTTTCCAGTTAGTGTCGCCCAGACACCACCCTGGTCCTGGTGTGAACCATGTAACCATATTACTCCCTCATCTAGTGGAGTATTCATACCATCTCCAAGCCCTGTGCCCTGTTCGTGCAAACTGTGGCCTCTACGACTCTTCCTGGTTTTACTTTGTGCTGGGCAACAGTTTGCTCCCTCTTGATGTAAGTGATTGTACCATCACCAAATGCGGTATTAATCACTCCTTCCTGGTTCCAGTATGCATCTGGAAATCCATTACAGTCCCCCTGCAGTAATGTAATTGCACATTTCCGGTTGCTGTATCTGACAAACCATCCCGGTTGCAGTATGTACC
Organism: Rhinella marina; assembly: GCA_900303285.1. Lineage (NCBI taxonomy): Eukaryota > Metazoa > Chordata > Amphibia > Anura > Bufonidae > Rhinella > Rhinella marina. The sequence goes on from ONZH01013510.1 coordinate 59,288, forward strand.
TGGTCACCATTAGTCCCGCCTTTCTTGGGCGCAGTAGTTGTGCCATTGTGAATTCCTGTATTGAAGGTCTGTTCAGTTTCAGCCCTACTAGACCGCAGGCATCCTGTATTGTGATTTAAACCATTGCGCGGTAATGTATCTGTGAGACTCACACAGTTCTGCCTAGTTCCTTCAGAAATGGGAATTTTTTATGGTAGTGCTGACTGCCATGCCTGCCAGACTGTGTGGTATTTCTGCACCAGGCCCTATCTTTTAGTGGTGTAATCTGTGATGTGCTAGACACTGTCTCTGTCACACCTATCTTCTTGCACCAAGCCATCTCATTCCCCCCCCCCCCTTCCTTGTGTAGTGGTGTATTCTATTTGGTGGTGTCTTCAGGTATATACTGGACACAGCCTGTCACTCCTCTCTGAGTGCACCAAGCCGTCTCATTGCCCCTATACTGGGCATGGTTTTTACTTGTTGCATGACATATTATATAACAAGGCTCCTGGGCCCTGGAATGCTCCAGACAACCACACTTCTCTGCCTTGGGTTGGTTGTTGGCTATTAATCTAGATGTGTTCTTTGACGACCCTATGCTGTACTGATGTATTCCACATGGTCATGTTACCCCATTTGCTGTTGGGGTAATCGCACCGTTGTTGCTATCTTTCTGTTTTGTTTTCACAGAGTTATGGGCTCCAGTCCTGGTGGAGTACCTGACGGAGTACCTGGATCTTCACTGGATGCTTTATGCGACAGGGATACGCCTCAGTGTGAGCACCAGCTGCTACCGCAGTTCTCGGGTCATCGCTGGACGTCCTCTCTGACATGGCCGTTGCAGGACTGGTGAACACCATACACCTGCTTAGGTGGGGTGAGTTTTCCACTGCTGGCTCCTATATCGGACATAGTCCCTCAGTTTTTTCCTTGTTCCAGGCATCCTCTGTACGCCCTTCTGTTTTTGGAATAGTTTTGCTACTGCCAGACGTTCCGTTTCCTTGGCCTTGCCGTTCTTGTATGCTCCTACCAATCTCGTTGGGGGTTTCAATGTGCTCTGCCGATGCTGGGTTCTACATGCCAGTGTATCCTCATCCGGCTTCCGTTGCCATATCCCACATCCCACATCATCCGACAGCCAGGGTGATATACTTGCCCCTTCTGGGGCAGTGTATACAGTATGTCAGTCACTACACTTGGTATGGTTAGTTAACCATGGCTGACTGGTTTTTCCCTATGGCTGCTCCATTCAATTTTTCTTTGGTAGCCTGGCTATTATTCTCCAGATGTGGTCCACACCCGTGGGCCCCTCTTGGGCCCCTGACTGAGTTATCTTGATTGGTGTCCCTGATCCTATAATCCTAGATCCGTCTAGCTGGCTGGTTCCCTCTGGAGCAGTTTTCCATTGCATCTCTATATGCTCTGGATGACAGCTACTACTTTGGGCCCGGTTTGGTTCCTTTCTCTCCTGGGTCCCCATAGGTTTGCTCCCTCTTGGTATTCTGACCCACTTTCTATCGCCTCAGTTTCGGGTCCCAGTTCCTGGAAGCTTGTTGATCTAGATGGCAAGTTACCTTCATTTTGACCTTTAGTAAGATGGCACTTTTTCACCGTATGAGAATGCTTCCTCCTTAGTCTGTTCAGAGTCTTCTCTTCTCTATTCCAATATCCCTCAGACGAGTACATCTCCATTTGTATTTCCAGGGCCTTGCACTGGTCGTTTTGTTTCCTGGGCCTTCATTGGTCAGGGTTCCTCTGGCCTTACATTTACAAAGACTCTTTTCCCTGTTTCCTGGGGCTTGATTCTTGCCCCCTGTTTGGGCATGCCTTACGTGCCCCGTCCTGGCCATTGCTCAGTACTCCCTTCTTCCAAGGGGGTGGCTGCATTTCCTGGGGGATGGGGTCACCTCCTCCTTTTCAAGGGTGTTCTCTGTCTCTCACTGTTCTGTAAGGAAGGAGGCTTCTCTCTTCCATGGTGCTGTTACTAACCTTCTTTTGTCGGCAGCCACCAGTGTCTCCGGTTTCTTTCTACCTGTCTCTGCTCTGGGCTCCATGGCAGTTGGCAGGCTGTCTTCGGTCTGACCTTCCGTTTGATCTTCTTACGTCCTCTTATGGTTGGTTCCCTTGCTTCGGCTTATGGAATGCTTCCTTTGCCCTGGGTGTGTCGGGTCTCCTTATCCTTCTTGAGGTTCTTTTCCTTGGGTCAGACTCCTGTCATTTTCCCAGATATTTCTTCTCCCCGTCAGGTTCTCTTGCTGGCCTATTTTCTTGTTGGTTGTCCTTTATAGATCCTCTTCTGGGCACCTTCTCTATGCGTTTGCTGGGTTTCTTCAAGGAGACGCTTTCCGAGTTGCTCGCTCCTATTTTTAAGGGAGCCTGGTTTCAGTTCTCTCTTCTCCAGTGTGCACTTGTTTCACCTCTCTGTTGCGCAAGACATCGTGCCCTGTTCATTCCTAGATTTTTCCTTTTTCCAGCCTTTGTGGCTGGTATTTCTCCTTCCTTGCTTGATTCGGTATTTTCCCCAACCTTTCCTTCTCCGTCTCCCACAATGTTTTTGGGTTCTCGGCCCTCCCCATTTCTCGGGTTTTTTTTTGGATAAGCCTTTCCTGGTTTATGGGTCACATGCTTTCTTGAGCCTGGCCCCCTGTGGCATGACTGTTCTCTTCCCACCTCGGACTGCTTTGGGACGTCCATGGTGGTGTCCAACCCTCCCAATGCCTTAACGAAGTAGGATTTTGTACTTCGTAAATCCCTTTCTCGTTCATGCATTGGGGCAAGATCCCCCTCTGCCTTTTTTTTTCTGTCCAGGCTGCGTTTTTGTCTTCCGGTCTCTGACTTGTTTCCTTTGCTTTGTTTCTCTCTCCTCTTCTTTTGGTAAAACTGATTAGCCTAGTGGCTGTCAAGAGGGTATAGCCCACCAGGGCAGAGCCAACCTTTTTCATATCTAGTGTCACCTCCTACTGGTAGCTGGGCGTATACCAATGGTGCGGTGTCCCCCAAATGCATTGAAGACAAAGGGATTTAAGTAGTACAAAAATCCAATTTTTTCAAAAGCAAATGACGTAACTGGGGAAAAGCCTCTGGCCATTCCCATTTTTTCATTGCTTCTCTACCCAAAAAATGTAATAAAATGTGACCAAAAAGTCACACAAACTCCAAAATAGTATCAATAAAAACTACGGATTGTCCCACAAAAATGAGCTCCACACAGCTCAGTAGATATAAAAAAAAGTTATGTAGTTTTATTGATAATTTTGGAGTGTGTGTGACTTTTGATCACATTTTATTACAATTTTTTGGGCGTAAGAGAAGCGACCCTTTTCTCCGTTAGCATTCAACTATTTGGGAAAAAAATGTCGTGTTTTCGATTGCGGTGATACCCGTGATGTATGCGTGTTTTCGATTGCGGTGAAACCCATGATGTTTGTTTTTTTTTATTTTTTATTTGTTTTTGTCATTTTGTAAATTCATTTTTTTATTCTACGGAAAGGGGGGGTGACTTGAATTTTATATTTTTTTTTTACATTTTTTATTTTTTTAAACAGGTTTTTTTTTTTTTTACTTTTTTGTTATGATTTTGAAGCTTGTATTTGAGCCTACAAAATCCAGTTTTTTTTTATTTTGAACATTCATGGATTTTATTTTAC
>ONZH01013511.1:0-113224 GCA_900303285.1 Rhinella marina
AGCAGAGGTGGTTGATACATCCACAGTAACTGAATTTAAACATGCCTGGGATAAACATGTATCTATCCTAAGATAACAATAAAAGGATAATAAAAGGGCAGACTAGATGGACCAGGTGGTCTTTTTCTGCCGTCAATCTTCTATGTTTCTATGTTTCTACAATGTTTGCATACTTATGTCTTTGCAGTATTTTAGCTACACAGTTTTTACTGGTTCAGCATCTTAGCCCATTGTGTGTATTCTTTTTCAGGTACTGCAAAGTATGTGTCCTATTATGAACTTATTGTACGGTGTTTTTAGTAAATTATGCACTTAGTTGGATAGCTAGCAGTGAGCACCTTACTTTTCTACCTCATATGGACTGCCTCTAACGACTGTACCCTGCGGCCTAGCCTCGTGCGTGGACACATTCGCGTGTCAATAGTACGCTAAGGATTCGTACGCACTTTTGTACGCTAATCCCTACGTATTGCATACTTTTAACTACGCTGACTATACGTTCGTAATTTGTGCAGGAATGTTCGCAAAACAACGATTGTTATTTTGAACGTAGATTCGACCAAATAAATTCATTTAAGTACGAATCTTGTCAGAAATTCGTCGAATATTCGTCGAAGCAAAGTTTGGATGATTCGCTTATCTCTAATCCAGGCCTATCTTGAACTCGTTTAGTGAATTTACCATCACCACCTCCTCAGGCAGAGAGTTCCATAGTCGCACTGCTCTTACCACAAAGAATCCTCTTCTATGTTTGTGTACAAACCTTCTTTCCTCCAGATGCAGAGGATGTCCCCTCGTCACAGTCCTTGGGATAAAAAGATAATGGGAGAGACCTCTGTACTGACCCCTGATATATTTATACATACCGTGTTTCCCCGAAAGTAAGACAGTGTCTTACTTTCTTTTTATCCCCAAAAGCCCCACTATGTCTTACTTTCGGGGTATGTCTTATATTGGAAAAAACGGTCTACGGACCCCTCCCCCCCACACCCAGGGGCCGGGGACACAGGCTACTTACCTCTCCTGCAGACCTGTCCAGGGTCCATGGGCCCCGCGTGCTCCTCTCACCGTCTTACAGCCACCCGGGTGCCGGCTCCTCCTCCTTCCAGCTCCCGCCGGCTTCTTCTGCCTCAGCTGACATGTAGCGCTGTGGGGCGCCAATAACAACCAATAACAAAGCTCCTGCTGTAAGGAGCTTTGTTATTGGTTATTGCAGGCACCGGCAGCATCGCTGCGCTGCCTGTGCCGTTCACAGCGCGGCCTGCAGTGATGACAAAAAGGAAAAAGTCTAAGGCGTAGCGGTACGCCTTAGACTTTTTCCAGGGAGTAAAATAAAAAAAAAATGCGTCTATGACGCATTTTTATGCGTTATTGCGACCTCTGGAGAGGGGGACGGTGCGGACGTGGGCAGGAGGCGGCAATACCCCCGTGTTTCCCCGAAAGTAAGACATATGTCTTACTTTCGGGGTACGGCTTATATTAGCCGACCCCCCTGAAACCCCCGATACATCTTACAATCGGGGGTGTCTTACTATCGGGGAAACACGGTAGTTATTAGATTAGTCGTCTTTTTCTAAAGTGAATAACCCTAATTTTGATAATCTTTCTGGGTACTGTAGTCCACCCATTCCAGATATTACTTTAGTTGCCCTCCTCTGCACCCTCTCCAGCTCTGCTATGTCTGCCTTGTTCACAGGAGCTCAGAACTGTACACAGTCCTCCATGTGTGGTCTGACTAGTGATTTGTAAAGTGGCAGGACTATGTTCTCATCACGGGCATCTATGCCTCTTTTGATGCAACCCATTATCTTATTGGCCTTGGCAGCAGCTGTCTGACACTGGTTTCTACAGCTTAGTTTGCTGTTCACTAAAATTCCTAGGTCCTTTTCCATGTCAGTGTTACCCAGTGTTTTACCATTTAGTATGTACTGGTGACTTGCATTATTCCTTCCTATGTGCATAACCTTACATTTGTCAGTGTTAAACCTCATCTGCCACTTCTCTGCCCAAGCCTCCAATCTGTCCAGATCCATCTGTAGCAGTGTACTGTCCTCTTCTGTGTTAATTACTTTACATAGTTCAGTGTCATCTGCAAAAATTGATATTTTGCTGTGCAAGCCTTCTACAAGATCATTAATAAATATATTGAAGAGAATAGGGCCCAACACTGACCCCTGTGGTACCCCACTAGTGACAGTGACCCAATCTGAGTGTGTACCGTTAATAACCACCCTCTATTTTCTATCACTGAACCAGTTACTTACCCACATACAGACATTTTCTCCCAGTCCAAGCATTCTCATTTTATATACTAACCTTTTTTTCATTGAGGTACTCCAAGATAGCATCTTTTAGAAAACCTTCAAACAGTTTACCCACGACAGATGTTAAACTTACCAGCCTATAGTTTCCGGGCTCAGTTTTTGGACCCTTTTTAAATATTTGCACCACATTTGCTATGCGCCAATCCTGTGGAACACTCCATGTCAGTATAGAGTCCATAAATATAAGAAATAAGGGTCTGGCTATGACATTACTTAATTCTCTTATGATACGGGGGTGTATGTCATCCGGTCCTGGCGATTTGTCTATTTTAATCTTTTTAAGACGTCACTGTACTTCTTCCTGGGTCAGACAGTGCACTTTTAATGGGGAATTTACTTTTACATTCTGCATTTCATCTGACAGTTTATTTTCCTCAGTGAATACAGTGGAGAAAAAAAATATTTAATAGCTTAGCTGTCTCCTCATAGCTCTCTGCAACCCCCCCTCATTACTCTGTAAGGGGCCGACACCTTCAGATTTATACTTTTAACCATTTATATAATTGAAGAACATTTTAGAGTTAGTTTTACTCTCTTTGGCGATTAATCTCTCGGTCTCTAGTTTGGCTGCTTTTATTTGTCTTTTACATATTCTATTTTTTTCCTTATAGTTTTTCAATGCTTCCTCGCTACCCTCCTGTTTTAGTGATTTAAATGCTTTCTTTTTGTCATTTATTGCTTTATTTACAGTTCTATTTATCCACATAGTTTTTTTCTTGTTTCTTAACCTTTTATTCCCACAATTAGATATTAGGATGCTTTTAAAAAATATCCAATTTTATGGCTGTATTTTTATTTTTGAGGATTTTGTCCCAGTTAGTAAGGCCTATGGCCTCTCTTAGTTGGCTAAATTTTGCTGTTTTGAAGTTTGGTATTTTTGTTCCTCCCTGAAGATACACTCTTTGGAATGACAATTAGAAGGTTATTATATTATGGTCACTATTTCCCAGGTGTCCCCAACCTGCACATCCATTGTTCTGTCAGGTCTATTGGTTAATTCTAAGTCCAGTATGGCTGTCCCTCTAGTTGGGTCATGAATCAGTTAGGAAAGGTAATTCTCTTTGGTTATTTCCAAGAACCTGTTTCTTTTATGAGATATACAGGTTTCAGTTTCCCAGTCTATATCTAGGTAGTTGAAGTCCCCCATAATAACAACCTCATTATGATTTGCCGCCTCGTCTATTTCATTAAGAAGTAGATTTTCTGTTGAATCTGGTATATTTGGGGGTTTATAATAAACTCCTATTAGTATTTTATTATTGTTTTTGGCTCTATTTATTTCTACCCACAGTGACTCCACATCTTCATGTCCCTCACTTATATATTCCCGGAGTGTGGGCTTTAGACAGGACTTTACATAAAGGCAGACCCCTCCATCTCTCCGGTTTTGTCGATCCATTCTAAACAGATTGTACATTAACTGCACAGTCATAGCTATCATCCAGCATGTCTCAGTTATTCCCACTATGTCATAGTCCTCCTCACACATCACTAATTCAAGTTCACCAGTTTTATTAGGCAGGCTTCTGGCAGTGTACATATAATTAAGAGGTTTATGTATATTTTACCCCACTTTTTAAATTACTATTTAAATTACTATTACCTGTAAAGTGAGTATCTGGGATTTTTGGGTTACATTGGTTGATGTTTTGCTCAGTCTTCTCCCTACTTTCCTCACTAACTCCAGCCCCCACTAACCCCCCACCATTCCCTCCTATGTCCCTTTCTCTATCTACACTATCTACCCCCTTATTAGTATGACCCCCCACCCTCCCCCCAGATCCTTGTTTAAAAGCTCCTCCAGCCATCTAACCATTTTTCCCCCAGGGCAGTTGCATCCCCACTGTATAGTCTGTAGCCGACAGAGAAGTCCGCCCAGTTCTCCATGAACCCAAACCCTTCCTTCCTGCACCAGCTTCTGAGCCACTTATTTATCCCTAAGCTCCCATTGTCACTCTAGTGACGCTCGTGGCATTGTTATTATTTCTGAAAACACTACCTTGGAGTTTCTGGACTTGAGCTTCTCTCCTAGTTCCCTAAAATAATTTTTAAGGACCTTCCATCTCCCCCTGACTTTGTCATTGGTGCCAATGTGTACCATGACCGCCGGGTCTTCCCCAGCCCCACCCAGCACTCTTCGATCCGCGATATGCCGAACCCGAGCACCCGGGAGACAACACACTGTTCGGCATTCACGGTCTCGGCAACAGATGACCCTGTCTGTCGCCGCTCCTTGTCATTGCACTCACTATTTACAAAGAAATATTTCTATATATATATTTGAATATTCTAATTCAATTTGGATTTAATTCAGCAGAATCAGTTGGCCGATTCATTTTGAGTCTAAATAAACGCAACCCGAATCAAAAGTGCTCCAGTTGTACTGACAAGTTGTGGATAAAATTCCGAGGTCTTCTAGGACTCTATGCAACTCCTCTCAAGCTTGTTAATGCAAAGACACTATTAGTAACGTCAAAGTGATGGTGATATACAGTATAAAGCTATGAGTAAACACATGGCTGCTGGTTGTAAAAAACAGCCTATTTAAAAACACAGTCCAAAAATGTTCAACTATTTGGAAGCAAATAAATGCCAATGTGTATACACAGATACTTCCCAGGGTCATGTGACCCTTATTTATCATTCCTGTTTTCTGATCTGAAAAATGGTTGTTGCCATTTTGAGAAATTTGCCAAAACTGAATTACCTGAATTTCAGAATAAGTTTTAAACCATATTTTTGAAAAAATGTTATTAAATTTGAAAACTCTTATAGTTTTAACTCAGCAGCTGTCTAAGGGATTGCTTTTTTGTTTGACGAGCAGTAGTTTTTACTGGTACCATTTTGGGTTACATATGATTTTGTCATTGCTCTTTATAACTTTTTATGGAGGTCAGATGACAGAAAACATCATTTCTGGCATTGTAAGATTATATAAGGTGAAACATTTTTTTTTACTTGAAATATTTATTTATTTTTCAAAAACATGTTCTTTTTTATAGTCCTACTAGGGGGTTTGAACTTACAATCTTCCAATAACTGGCAAATCAAATTACATTAGTTTTCTATTGTAATTTTGCCTGTGAATTTTACACTGACAGTTAACCTATTAGTCCCTGGCACTGGCACAGTCTAATAGATTTACACACATGACAGTCACGTAGGCCATTGCTAAGTCTTCGGTTGTCGTGGCCACCACCAGGACCCTGCAATTTCATCATGCAAGTTTTGATGAGGAATTATCCACTGTATAGATTCCAGTGCTGGCAGCTGCCCAAAATGGCTGAGCAGCGGGGGTGCTGGGTGTTGACCCCACAGATCTGATATTTTTGACTTGTCCTGAGAATAGGACATCAATATCTCTGTATCTGAAAATCCCTTTATAAAGCAAGTGCTTTATAGAAACTAATATGCAGCAACCTCCTGTCATACAGGAGGACTGGGACTTCTGCTTACATGCTCTGGCATTCCCAGACCCCGCTAAAGCACACCTGGAAGTGCAAGCTTGACCACAGCATCTGAAGGGATAAAGTTTAAAACAGCAGACACCCGGCAGCTATGGTACCCATTGCACGTGCCAGCATGGTACCATTTTTTAATGCCCATCCACCAACATAAATTTACATTGACGGTCAGGAAAGGGTTAACTTTGTTATACTGCTGACACATACCTGAAATGCCCGGAACTGGACATAACTTCAGTTCAAGATGTTGAACCTCTCACATGCTGTTCTTAATAGCAACCACTGCATCTAAGCACTTAGAGGAAGGGGATTCCCTCTATCCCCTGAACCCCCCTCCATGCAATGCAATCAGGCAGTTGTCATGGCAGAAATAGTACATTATATATTGTATACATTATATTGTACAAATTATATACACTGTGTGCAGAATTATTAGGCAAATGAGTATTTTGATCACATCATCCTTTTTATACATGTTGTCCTACTCCATGCTGTATAGGCTTGAAAGCCAACTACCAATTAAGTAAATCAGGTGATGTGCATCTCTGTAATGAGGAGAGTGTGGTCTAATGACATCAACACTCTATATAAGGTGTGCTTAATTATTAGGCAACTTCCTTTCCTTTGGCAAAATGGGTCAGAAGAGAGATTTGACGGACTCTAAAAAGTCAAAAATTGTGAGAAGTCTTGCAGAGGGATGCAGCAGTCTTGAAACTGCCAAACTTTTGAAGCGTGATCACCGAACAATCAAGCGTTTCAAATAGCGAACGGGGTCACAAGAACCGTGTTGAAAAAAAAGGCGCAAAATTACTGCCCATGAATTGAGGAAAATCAAGCGTGAAGCTGCCAAGATGCCATTTGCCACCAGTTTTGCCATATTTCAGAGCTGCAACGTTACTGGAGTATCAAAAAGCACAAGGTGTGCGATACTCAGAGACATGGCCAAGGTAAGGAAGGCTGAAAAACGACCACCTTTGAACAAGAAACATAAGATAAAACGTCAAGACTGGGCCAAGAAATATCTTAAGACTGATTTTTCTAAGGTTTTATGGACTGATGAAATGAGAGTGTCTCTTGATGGGCCAGATGTATGGGCCCGAGGCTGGATCAGTAAAGGGCAGAGGGCTCCACTCCGACTCAGACGCCAGCAAGGTGGAGGTGGGGTACTGGTATGGGCTGATATAATCAAAGATGAACATGTGGGACCTTTTCAGGTTGAGGATGGAGTGAAGCTCAACTCCCAGACCTACTGCCAGTTTCTGGAAGACACCTTCTTCAAGCAGTGGTACAGGAAGAAGTCGGTATCGTTCAAGAAAAACATGATTTTCATGCAGGACAATGCTCCATCACATGCATCCAAATACTCCACAGCGTGGCTGGCCAGTAAAGGTCTAAAAGAAGAAAAAATAATGACATGGCCCCCTTGTTCACCTGATTTGAACCCCATAGAGAACCTGTGGTCCCTCATAAAATGTGAGATCTACAGGGAGGGAAAACAGTACACCTCTCGGAACAGTGTCTGGGAGGCTATGGTGGCTGCTGCACACAATGTTGATCGTAAACAGATCAAGCAACTGACAGAATCTATGGATGGAAGGCCTTTGAGTGTCATCGTAAAGAAAGGTGGCTATATTGGTCACTGATTTTTTTTTTGTTTGTTTTTAAATGTCAGAAATGTTTATTTCTAAATTTTGTGTTATATTGGTTTATCTGGTGAAAATAAACAAGTGAGATGGGTAAATATTTGTTTTTTATTAAGTTGCCTAATAATTCTGCACAGTAATAGTTACCAGCACAAACAGATATCCTACTAAGATAGTCAAATCTAAAAAAAAAAACCGCTCCAACTTCCAAAAATATTAAAGGGGTTGTCCGGGTTCAGAGAAGAACCCGGACATACCTGCAATTTCACCCAGGCAGCCCGCCTGAAGAGGGCATCGGAGCATCCTATGCTCCGATGCCCTCCTTTGCCCTGCGCTAATTAGCGCAGGGCAAAGGAATTTCGCCGGGTTCCGGTGACGTACCGGTCCCTGCCGGGCAGAGGCTTCCGCCCCGCAGTGAGTCGGTGACGTCATCGGCGCTGATGGACAGGCTTCAGCGCTGCCCTAGCCAGTAAAACGGCTAGGGCAGCGCTAAAGCCGGCCCATTAAGGCCGGTGACGTCACCGAACTCACTGCCGGGCGGAAGTACCCGCCCGGCAGCGAGTATTTACAAAACAAGAGACCTTGCCCTGCGCGATCTAGCGCAGGGCAAGGGGGGGGCATCGGAGCATGAGATGCTCCGATGTCCTCTTCAGGCAGGCTGCCTGGGTGAAATTGCAGGTATGTCCGGGTTCTTCTCTGAACCCGGACAACCCCTTTAAGCTTATATATATATATATATATATATATATATATATATATATATATATATTAGTCTTTTGGGTTGATTGAGAACATAGTTGTTGTTCAATAATAAAAAAGAATCATCTCAAATACAACTTGTGTAAACACAATATATGGGACATTAAATGGCAAAAAAGCCACAGCTGTGATGGAGGAAAACAAAGTTATGACTCTTGGAAAGCTGGAATAAAACAGTGAAAATGTTGCCACCAAAATTGGCTTGTCATTGAAAGATTAAAATGAAAAGCTTCTATCTACATTCTAACAGCTACTGAAACATGACTCTCCTGGGTGACTTAACAAGGTTTTCTGAGAAATGTAATTAGTATACTACGTATATATAAATATTACTCTATCGGCTTCTCTTCGTAGCTCCACGCAGATCTAGCACTGGACAAAAGAAATCTATGCTGACCAATGTTAAAACATAAGAAAAATAGTTCTTTTAATCTTTTTATTAATTGCGCTACTTTGAAATGCCCATGGGAATGGACTTAATAGAGCATGACTTTCATCCTTTTTAATAGAACAATTCTACATTATGAGATGCGCCCCGTTATCTGACATTTTGAGAATATTTTCATTTCTTCTGCACCAGTTTAACAATTCAGTGCTAACCTGGCTGACATTCAATTAAGATATTGTTAATGAAGCTGCACATCCAAGAGTCTTTAGGGACGGTAGATTATGGACTGATTGTTCCTTTTAGCTCCCCAGCATTGAGCTGCCAGTGTCTAGGTTTACGTTCTTCACAAGTTACGTGTCAGAAAGGTGTATAACCATCACACTCTGTTTTTGTTTCCAAGGAATAAAAACCCAGCAGGCCGCATGGTTCTATGTTTATACTTAAGGAAATCTAGGCTGTAGCTATTCCTAACTCCTACAAGTCTAAATGAATGTAAAGCGTGGAAATAATTACTTATGTAGGCAACCAAGCACAGTAGAGTTTTTCAGTTATGTCAACTGAAACAATTGTCACTGTGTAGAGGTAGGAAACGGGGCTGATAGAAATTCAGTTTTGAAGGAAAATAGAACAACGGGAATTCCTTTTAACAATGACAATTTTCACAAATATAAATAGGCTTTTGCTGTAGTTTGGGGTTTCGAGGCTATCTTTTTGACAAACACACTATTGTAAAAAATATTTTCAAAATTAACTTTCTGTTTCTTGGTTTTTATGAAAGAGCTTAAAGTATAGGGATGAGATATCAAATGAATAATTTTATAGATGATAAGATGGGAGAAAGAAAGAAAGAAAGAAAGAAAGAAAGAAAGAAAGAAAGAAAGAAAGAAAGAAAGAAAGAAAGAAAGAAAGAAAGAAAGAAAGAAAGAAAGAAAGAAAGAAAGAAAGAAAGAAAGAAAGAAAGAAAGAAAGAAAGAAAGAAAGAAAGAAAGAAAGAAAGAAAGAAAGAAAGAAAGAAAGAAAGAAAGAAAGAAAGAAAGAAAGAAAGAAAGAAAGAAAGAAAGAAAGAAAGAAAGAAAGAAAGAAAGAAAGAAAGAAAGAAAGAAAGAAAGAAAGAAAGGAGAAACTATTAGAGATGAGCGAGCAATAAAATGCTCAGGTGCTCGTTATTCGAATCAAATTTTTCCCGATGCTCGGGTGCTTGTTTCGAATAACAAACCCCATTGAAGTCAATGGGAGACTCGAGCATTTTTTGCAGGGGACCGGGGCATAGGAAAGGTTGCGTGAAAACCTGGAAACCTCAGAAAATGATGGAAACACCACGGAAATGGACAGGAAACAGCAGGAGCAGCATGCATGGATGCCTCTGAGGCTGCCTAATCGTACCATTATGCCAAATTCTGGGCAACAGCCTGGTGGTGACCCTCAAGGCAATTGTGCTGACCCAGACCAAGATGGGCAAGGCACATGTGCTGGCACATGTTAGGAAAGCACCCAACTAGGTGCAACGAAGGTCCATTACCGCCTGCAGGTGACACCACTGCTCATGTTGGCACTGCTGTCCTATCCCCCGCCCCACGACGCAGGCATAAGCCTGACACAGCATGGTGACAGCGTAGTGACACCAACAAGTGACCAAGTTAGATTGAGGTAGCAGGTGAAGCACCCAAAAATTTAGCCTGACACAGCATGGCAGTGATACCACCAATGCCTTGGTCAGACTGAGATTGCAGTCAAATGTCTGTAAGTGAGCCTCCCAAAAATTTGTTTTGGAGTGTCCGAAGTTGACCCTCCTAAAAAATTGTTTTGGAGTGTCTGTAGTTGACCCTGCTGTAAAATATTTTTTTTGTTTTTCCTGTTATTAGTTTATGTACAACCCATGGCTGGCATGGTGGGAATATATAGGTTCGCTTCACAGACGGTCCACTGCACCGTTACATTTTCTTCATCATTGCCAATTACTTTTTCACCAACTGTTGTCTGGCAATGATAAAGGGGAAGGTGAATCCACTGCCGAAGAAAAGTGTCATCCTCCTACAAATCTCCACTTGTTCTCAATTGAAAAGGGGATGTTCTTGCCGTGGCCTTCCTCATAGTGGCCGCTTCTGTGGACGACAGAGGTGGTGTACCTACGGACAGCCTGACCGAACATGATGGCAGACGGGGAGACATTCCCTCATGTAAAATTGTTTTTTGAGTGTCTGTATTTGACTGACGCTACTAAAAAATTTATTGGAGAGAGGGCCTGTAGGTGGCCCTCCGTAAACATTGTTTGTATAGAGCGCCAGTTGGCCCTCAGAAAAATTGCCTGTTGGCTCAGCGTTTCTGTGCGAGGAGGAGGGGTTGGAGGAAGAGGCATAATAAGTCTGAGAAACCGTGACCGAGGTAGGCCCCACAATCCTTGGTGTGGGCATTACATGAGTGGCCCCAGGGTCAGACTCGATCCCAGCCACTACCAAGTTAACCCAATGTGCTGTCAGGGAGATATAGTGTCCCTGCCCACCAGCACTTGGTTAGGTGGACCTCATCACTAACCGCGTTGGTCAGGGCACGGATGATGTTCTGTGACACGTGCTGGTGTAGGGCTGGGACGGCACATCAGGAAAAATAGTGGCGGCAGCATCTCCAGGCTCAACAATTTGGAGATGTGGATGTTTAGGGCTTGGGCATGTAGGTGACTGGAATTGTATTTGCGCTTGCGCTCAAATGTCTGCTGCAAAGACAGCTGAACGCTGTGCTGGGACACATTGGTGGAGGTTGTGGAGGATCGTGCAGGTGAATGGGTGGTTGTAGGGCGGGAGGCGCTCGTGCCGGGGTCCTGGGCGGGAGGTGGACGCGCCGAGCCAGCATGTGACACAGGGGAAGGGGCAGTGGTGTGACCCGCAGGAGGTGAATGGCCTTGGTTCCACTGAGTCGGGTGTTTAGCACTCATATGCCTGCGCATGCTGGTAGTGGTTAGGCTGGTAGTGGTGGCTCCCCTGCTGATCTTGGTGTGACACAGGTTGCACACCACAGTCCATCGGTCATCCTCAGTTTCTTTAAAAACCTCCAGACTTGCGAACATTTAGGCCTCGGCACGGGAACTTGACTCCGTGAAACAGTTGCTGATCTACCTGCTCTGGCCCTGCTTCTCCCTCTGGCCACCCCACTGCCTCTTCCAACCTGTTCTGGTGGTGCACTTGCCTCCCCCTCACTGTCTTGAGTTGGATTACCAACCCAGCTCGGGTCAGTCACCTCATCATCCACCAGCTCTTCCTCCGATTCCTCACTCTGCTCCCCCCTCGGACTTACTGCCCTGACAACAACGTCACTGTCTGACAAACGTGTCTCATCATCATCATCCGACACCTCTTCACGCACTACTTGCACTAATTCCACACTCTCATCACCAACAAACTGCGAAAGTTCTAAATTTTGGGCATCGGGACAGAGCAACTGCTCAGGTTGCTCTTGAGCAGTGGTTTGTGTCTCTGGGTAGGGTCCTGAAAAGAGTTCCTGTGAGTATGCTGGATCTGAATCCATATTTTCCGTGGGGGGGGGCAGGCTGGGGGAAGGAGGTTGAGCTGGAGGAGCCAGAGGTCTACTCCCTTGGCTAGCGTGGGTGGACTGAGTGGAAGACTGGGTGGTGGATAAATTACTGGACGCATTGTCCGCTATCCAGGTCATCACCTCTTCGCACTGTTGTGGTTTCAATAGTGGTGTACCACGTGACCCAGTAAGTTGCGAGATGAAGCTAGGGAGCGAAACTCTGCGGCATTCCACTGCTCCCTCATCAGCATGTACAGTGTCACCCTGCCCAGGACCAAGGCCTTTGCCCCCTACACTACGCCCACGCTCGCACCTTCGACCCTTAGCCCTTGGGTTCAACATTTTGTATATTCACCAAACTGTCGAGTTAATATCTGAGGCCAAAACCGTATTCAGTAGACAGTAGAATTACTATCTGAGGCAAAAAAATGTAGTCTTTAGACTCCAGCTATTGCACCGCAAACCGCTCAATTTTGCACTGGACTGTAGTTTATATAACTGAGAATAAAAACGTATTCTCTAGACTGCGGCTAGTGTATCGCACACCTCACAACTGTTAACTGGACTGTAAATTATATAATTGAGTGAAAAAAATTATTCTCTAGACTGCGGCTAGTGTATCACACACCTCTCAATTATTCACTGGACTGTAGTTTACATAATTGAGTGAAAAAAACGTGTTCTCTAGACTGCGGCTAGTGTATCACACACCTCTCAATTGTTCACTGGACTGTAGTTTATATAATTGAGTGAAAAAAACGTGTTCTCTAGACTGCGGCTAGTGTATCACACACCTCACAATTGTTCACTGGACTGTAGTTTATATAATTGAGTAAAAAAACGTATTTTATAGACTGACACTGTTGTACAGCACACCTCACAATTGTTCACTGGACTGTAGTTTATATAATTGAGTGAAAAAAATGATTCTCTAGACTGTGGCTAGTGTATCACACATCTCACAATTGTTCACTGGACTGTAGTTGATATAATTGTGTGAAAAAAAATATTCTCTATACTGTAAGTAGTGTATCACACACCTCACAATTGTTCACTGGACTGTAGTTTATATAATTGAGTGAAAAAAATTATTCTCTAGACAGCGGCTAGTGTATCACACACCTCACAATTGTTCACTGGACTGTAGTTTATATAATTGAGTGAAAAAAATGATTCTCTAGACTGCGGCTAGTGTATCACACACCTTACAATTGTTCACTGGACTGTATTTTATATAGGGATGAGCGAACTTTTGAAAAGTTCGGTTCGGTTCGCTTCGGCGAACTTTCTTGAAGTTCGGATTCGTACGAACCGAACCTAAAACGAACCTTGCTATAACGGCTGAATAATTGCTTCTACAATAATGGGAGTCAGATAGGGTACAGTTTCGTTTATTTGCAGTTGCTATTACAATGAAAAAAGTGGAAAAAATCCAAGTGACTTCAACAACGGCGACGCAAAATCTACGCATATTTTAGAATCTACACTAATGCGTACGCTAATGCGAACATTCCCGCACAAATAACGAACATACAGTCTAGCGTTGTCAAAGGTACGCTACTTAACTAAATGAATATGTACGCATTAGCGTACGCATGCACTGCGTCCGCAAACATTCCTACACAAGTAACGAACATACAGTCTAGCGTTGTCAAAGGTACGCTACTTAACTGAATATGTACGCATTAGCGTACTCATATACTGCGTCTGCGAACATTCCTACTCAAGTAACGAACATACAGTGTAGCGTTGTTAAAAGTACGCTACTTAATGGAATACGTACGCATTAGCGTACATTCTCAATAAATATGCGTATATTTTGCGTCGCCGTTATTTTAACCAGATTCGTTACGAACTTTGTCAAAATTCGGTTCGGTGACGAACCGAACTTTTGGGAAAGTTCGTAACGAATCTGGTTCGTTACGGTTCGGTTCGCTCATCCCTAATTTTATATAATTGACTGAAAATAAATTTTCTCTAGACTGCGGCTTGTGTATCACACACCTCACAATTGTTTACTGGACTGTAGTTTATATAATTGAGTGAAAAAATTATTCTCTATACTGTGTCTAGTGTATCACACACCTCACAATTGTTCACTGGACTGTAGTTTATATAATTGAGTAAAAAAATATTCTCTAGACTGCGGTTAGTGTATCACACACCTCTCAATTGTTCACTGGACTGTAGTTTATATAATTGAGTGAAAAAAACGTGTTCTCTAGACTGCGGCTAGTGTATCGCACACCTCACAATTATTCACTGGACTGTAGTTTATATAATTGAGTGAAAAAAATGATTCTCTATACTGAGGCTAATGTATCGCACACCTCACAATTGTTCACTGGACTGTAGTTTATATAATTGAGTGAAAAAAATTATTCTCTAGACTGCGGCTAGTGTATCGCACACCTCACAATTTTTCACTGGACTGTAGTTTATATAATTGAGTGAAAAAATTATTCTCTAAACTGCGGCTAGTGTATCACACACCTCACAATTGTTCACTGGACTGTAGTTGATATAATTGTGTGAAAAAAAAAAATTCTCTATACTGTAAGTAGTGTATCGCACACCTCACAATTGTTCACTGGACTGTAGTTTATATAATTGAGTGAAAAAAATTATTCTCTAGACAGCGGCTAGTGTATCGCACACCTTACAATTGTTCACTGGACTGTAGTTTATATAATTGAGTGAAAAAAACATATTTTATAGACTGACGCTGCTGTACAGCACACCTCACAATTGTTCACTGGACTGTAGTTTATATAATTGAGTGAAAAAAATTATTCTCTATACTGTGTCTAGTGTATCACACACCTCACAATTGTTCACTGGACTGTAGTTTATATAATTGAGTGAAAAAAATTATTCTCTAGACTGCGGCTAGTGTATCACACACCTCACAATTGTTTACTGGACTGTAGTTTATATAATTGAGTGAAAAAATTATTCTCTATACTGTGTCTAGTGTATCACACACCTCACAATTGTTCACTGGACTGTAGTTTATATAATTGAGTAAAAAAAATATTCTCTAGACTGCGGTTAGTGTATCACACACCTCTCAATTGTTCACTGGACTGTAGTTTATATAATTGAGTGAAAAAAACGTGTTCTCTAGACTGCGGCTAGTGTATCACACACCTCACAATTGTTCACTGGACTGTAGTTTATATAATTGAGTGAAAAAAACGTATTTTATAGACTGACGTTGCTGTACAGCACACCTCACAATTGTTCACTGGACTGTAGTTTATATAACTGAGTGACAAAACGTATTCCCTAGACTGCACTACAGATCCCAGCAAGCCAAGGTACAGCAGCAGCAAAAATGAGTACTGAGAGGACTTTGGGCAATTTCATTGGGGTCTGTGTGGACCATGTGCTGTCCCCTTTCTGCCACCAGTGCACAGTGTGCAGCCAAGATGGCTGTAGCTGCACTACAAGTCCCTGCCAGCAGCCGAGAGGAGGACAAAAAAAAAAGTCGTTGTAGCCCTTAGAAGGAGCGTTGGGTTCTTTGTGGATTCTTCCTGCCTAACCAGATTCTAATTTCACGCCCTAACATTGTGCAGCCAAGATGGCGGTAGCTGCACTACAAGTCCCTGCCAGCAGCCAGGAGGAGACCAAAAAAAAACGTGCTTGTAGCCCTTAGAAGGGCTGTTGGGTTCTTTGTGGGTGATTCCTGCCTAACCAACATCTAAATTCAGGCCTTAACACTCTCCCTGACAGACAACAGCTCTATCCCTAATCTCATGCAGACGGCGTATGACGCGAGCAGCGCAGGACCAGATTCTTATATTCCCAGGTCATCTGATCTGGCCAGCCAATCCCTGCTATCGACTTGTAGGGGCCCCCACGTGATGCTAGGAGTTACCAAAGACTCTCCTGCATGTTGATTGGCTGAAAAAAGGCGGCTAACATGCAGGAAGAGGAAGTTGCCATTTCCTCGAGGATCGTGATATGCTCGTCCGAGTAGCGAGCACATGCTCGGACGAGCATGTTCGCTCATCTCTAGAAACTATCATTATTTGTTTCTTTCTTCGCATTGCTCCTCTTTATAGATGAGCAAATCTATCTACAGATTCAGAGATTTGTTCTAAATCTCCGATTTCTTAGGCATCAAAACCCAAATCTTTTCTAGTTCGATTTGGATGAATCTTGTAAAATGGTGGCCTGAATCTTGTAAAATGGCGTCCAGCGCATAAGCAATCAAAAGTGTTTTGTCACCACCAGGCAGGAGGCAATTGCCGTCAGTTGCAGCCAAGCTCTGTGAATCCAAAACAAACCAAATCTTGGAAGATTAGCTCATCTCTACTACTCACATTATAACCTTAACCCTGCCATATGTATACCTATTGCATGGTCACTATAGTTTTTTATAGTAGTTTCTACTTATTGGTTAAAGCCCCCAGCTCTGCAGATTAAAAAAGTGATTGGGATATTCAAAACAGTTATACTTGATGGAAAGGGAAGTGATGGTGGGGGGGAGGGGGGGCAGGGGTCTGGTGCATGACCAAATCATTCATGGCTTTCTACTGCTAGTACAGACACTTAAGCATTTGCTATGTTGAATTCCAGCAAGTTTGAACTTCGCAGATTAAGCTTTGTAGCTGCATACAATTCCAAAGCTGCAAGTCCAGGAGAGCGTTCCTCACCACGTGAGAATGGCTGAAAAAAGGGACAGTCTCCTGGACATTGCCAGTAGGTGATGATGACAAAGATATTGTACTGCTTGGGGATGCAGGTTGGCTGCCACACAAATGACCAGGAGAAGAAGGACAGGTTTGTTCTGATTGGGAATGCTGGCCAGTTGTATTTTCCCAAAGGATCTGATGTTGCCTCCTGTGTGCTTCAGTACATTGCTCGTACCTCTAATTGTGTTTCAACAGCCACAGCTTATTTTAATCCTGCAGATCTTGCACACTGCTGTGGTTTTGTGTCACCCCTTGTGGAGAAAAAACATCATACGGGAGTTGCTCTCACTGAGGCTGGGTTTAGCTCTTGCATGTTTTGGGTCTAACCCACCCATAGCATCAGCGGCAGGCTCGGACTGGCCCACAGGGGAACAGGTGAATCCCCCGGTGGGCCCCTGAGCTAGGTAGGCCTCTAGTCCCCCACCTCCTGCACAAGTGACACATGGCACAGTAGACTGACCTATAAATAGGCTGCCTAAGATGCTATGCAGTACATTGCCTATGTCCATATAAAAGACTGGATAGTGTGGGCAGGTAGCATATGCATGTGGGCCCCCAGAGTGAGCTTTACAGTGGGCCCCCAGAGGGAATTTTACTGGTGGGCCCTAGACACCCCAGTCCGACCCTGATCAGCGGTATCACCAGATCCTATAGCAGACGTGGACCTGACTTTTCTTTGGGAGGTATGAAGCCTCTGCTCTTTACTGCTGTCGCCACCACCTCTGACGTTCTCCTCTAATGGTGCCTCCTCCTTGGCACCCTGATCGGGCCCCCAGGTCCTTTCTTTACCCTCCATGATGCTTTTATCAGACTGTGAGATATCATGATGGGCTCCTGGGCCCCCCTCTCCTGCCACTGCCACTGTCGCTCATCCTTATTTAAAATAAATGTACAGTATAAAAAAAAAAAAATGAGGTGATATGTCTGGATACGTAACTGTACGTCCAAAGTACAAGTAAGTTGCGGCATTTGGACGTGCAGTTACGTCCAAACTGCTTACCGGGACTGTGACACTATAAAGTGTCACAGCCCCGGAGTCTCCGCTCTCCCGGAGAGCAGGGACCTCGGGGAAGCCGGCAAGGGACCAATCAGAGTGGTCCCTTGCCGGCAAGCGCTCCGATTGGTTAATCTTTGCAGACTAACCAATCCAGCGCTTCATTGTTAAAATGCCGGTTTCAGGCTGCAATCTCCACTCTGGAGATCGCAGCTTGAAACCAGGTAAGAGGTCTCCTACGCTCCCCTCCCCCCTTGTAGTGTCCCCACCCTCTTTGTAGTGGCCCCACCCTCTTTGTAGTGCCCCCTCCTGTGTTATGTGATGGCAGCGGCTCAGGATCGGAGCCGCTGCCATCAGCAGAGAGTGTGAGCTGTAATTACTGGCACTGATTGCTGGCACCGATTTCAGCTGTTTAACCCCATAGATGCTGCGGTCAGTAGCCGCCCGCAGCATCCATGGGGTTAAGAGGGAGCGAGCTCCCTCTCTCTTCCATCGGGCCGCCGCTGCTGCAGTGGCAGTTTACAAAAGCGTCCTGGCTGCCATGTACCTAAGGCTGATTTAAAAAAAAAAGTGTAAAAAAAGTGTAAAAAAGTAAAAAAAAGCTCCCTTTTCCCCCAAATGAAGTAAAAAAAACTAAAAAAAAACGAAAAAGTACACATATTAGGTATCGCCGCATCCGTATCGACCGGCTCTATAAAAGCATCACGTGGTCCACCCCGCCAGGTGTACACAAACATTTTTTTTTTAAAAAAAGCTATACCTAAACAGCCATTTTTTGTCACCTTGCCACACAAAAAGTGTAATAGCAGGCGATCAAAAAGGCGTATTTACCCCAAAATGATACCAATCAAACCGTCATCTCGTCCCACAAAAAATGAGCCCCTACCTGAGACAATCGCCAAAAAAATAAAAAAAAATACAGCTCTCTGACAATGGAGACACTAAAACATGATTTTTTTTTGTTTCAAAAATGATATTATTGTGTAAAACTTAAATAAATAAAAATAAGTATACATGTTAGGTATTGCCACGTCCGTAACAACCTGCTATACAAAAATATCGCATGATCTCTCCCCTCAGGTGAACACCGTAAAAAATAAAAAATAAAAACTGTCTTAAAAAAGCCATTTTTTTTGTCACATTTCATCAAAAAAAGTAATACCAAGCGATCAAAAAGCGTATGCCCCCAAAAATTGTACTAATCTAACCGTCATCTCGTACCACAAAAAATGAGCCCCTACCTGAGACAATCGTCCAAAAAAAACAAAAACAAACTACAGCTCTCTGACTATGAGACACTAAAACATGATTTTTTTTTTTGTGCTTCAAAAATATTGTGTAAAACTTAAATAAATAAAGTATACATGTAAAATATTGCCACGTCCGTAACGACCTGCTCTATAAAAATATCACACGATCTAACCTGTCAGATGAATGTTGTAAATAACAAAAAATACAAACAATGCCAAAACTACTAGTTTTTGTTACCTTGCCTCACAAAAAGTGTAATCCAAAATGGGGTCAGTTTTTGGAGTTTCCTACTCTAGGGGTGCATCAAATGTGACATGGCAACTTAAAATTTTTCCAGTAAAATCTGCCCTGGCGTTCCTTTCCTTCTGCACTCTGCCATGTGCCTGTACAGCAGTTTATGATCACAAATGGGGCATTTCTGTAAACTACAGAATCAGGGTAATAATTATTGAGTTTTGTTTGGCAGTTAACCCTTGCTTTAGTCTCGGAATAAAATTATTTATATGGAAAATCTGCCAAAAAATTCGGAAATTTTGGCTACATTTTCCTTTAATTCTTGTGGAACACCTAAAGGGTTAATAACGTTTGTAAAACCAGTTTTGAATACCTTGAGGGGTGTAGTTTCTAAAATGGGGTCATCTTTGGGTGGTTTCTATGATGGAAGCCTCACAAAGTGACTTCAGACCTGAACTGGTCCTTAATAAACGTCCTGGTAGTGGATCTCTATCTCTGAATGGACATTTTAAAACGTCCTTGAGCTTTGCCCCCTGTGTGCAGCACCTGTACATAGAAGCTCCATGACTTAGCTGCCTCCTGACAGCCAAGAACATGAAGCTTTAACCTGAGACCTTTTTTCCTGGCCTCCAGGCTTTTCATCACTCTGACAAGCTGTCAAAGCCATCACAAATGCTTGTACTATCTCCCTCTCATTACTGCCGGTCACAGAGCAGTTTACAACCACATATTGGGTGTTTCTGCAAACTTTAGAATCAGGAAAATAAATATTCAGGTTTGATTTGCGGTTTACCCTTGCTATCTTATAGGAAAAATGAATTAAAAATTGAAAATCTGCAAAAAAAATATATTTATTTTTAAATTTCACCTTCCTTCTATTTTATTTCTTGTGGGAAATCTAAAGGGTTAACAAACTTTGTAAAAATCAGTTTGGATTACATTGGGGGCTGTAGTTTCTAAAATATGTTCATTTATGGGAGGTTTCTATTATTTAAGCCCCTCAAAGTCACTTTAGAACTGCAAAGGTCCTTTAAAATTAACTATTGGAAATTTTCATGAAAATCTTAAAAATGACATCTAAAATTCGAAGCCTTCTAACGTCCTCAAAAAATAAAATTACATTTCCAAAATTATGCCAACATAAAGTGGACATATGGTGAATGTTTATTAATAACAATTTTATTCGATATCCCTATGCAACTTAAAAGCAGAGAAATTAATATTTAAAAAATTGTGATTTTTTTTTTCAAAATTTTCAGTAAATTTTGGATTTTTTATAAATAAAGGTAAAATATATTGACTCAAATTTACCATTAACACAAAGTACAATGTGTCACAAGAAAACAATCTATGAATGGCTTGGATAAGTATAAGCGTTCCAAAGTTATTACCACACGAAGTGACACATGTCAGATTTGCAAAATTAGGCCTGGTCAGGAAGGGGGTAAATGGCCCGGATGGGAAGTGGTTAAAAAGTGGGTTTTGGAAATTTTGTGAAAAAATTCAAGATTTGCTTCTAAATTTCTAAGCCTTCTAACGTCCCAAAAAAATAAAATGTAATTTTCTAAATGATCCAAACCTGAAGTAGACACATAGGGAATGTAAAGTAATAACTATTTTGGAGGTATTACTATGTATTTTAAAAATAGAGAAATTGACATTTGGAAATTTTCAAATTTTTCTAAATTTTTGGTAAATTTGGGATTTTTTTATAAATAAGAATGAAATATTTTGAATCAAATTTACCACTGTCATGAAGTACAATATGTGACGAGAAAACAATCTCAGAATGGCCTGGATAAGTTAAAGTGTTCCAAAGTTATTACCACATAAAGTGACACATGTCAGATTTGAAAAATGGGGCTCCGGCATTTGGTCCAAACTGGCTGTCGCTTGAAGGTGTTAAAGACAATAGAAAATGATATTTATGGAGTCTAAATAGCTAAAACAACCACAATAGATCAATCGTACAGTGCTCCCATTAACACAGGTTTGTAAGTCTAGATTCACATCTGTGGTTGAGCTTTTGTTAGGGACCTCTATTCCCGATTCCATCAAAAATGCAGGTCAAAATTTGTCTAGAACAATAACAAATATCATAACAAAAACCTAATGGACCCCATTATAGTCAATGAGGTGCCCTAGGCACCAATGATGTCCATAATATGACAGATCTGGCATTGTTGGAAAATTCTCAAGAGATGCGATCTTAGTCTTATAGAGGTTATTACCATTGTGGGGTTACAAATTTTATACTTCTTGGTTTTTTGTTTATTTAGGTGCTACAAACCATTGTAGGGATATGTGTCCTTGTTGTGCGGTCTGCAATGACAGACAAAACAAGAAATAAACACCTGCCCATCTGGACGCTACCTAATACAGAGAACGTCTCTCTCACCTGTGCCTTCAGTGTGTCAGGGGATTAAACTCAGCTCAGTTGCATCTTTTCACCTTTAGCCTTTTAATAATTTTTTCCCAATACCATGCATTACCTCTGTCCATAACAACATGCACAAATATCTGCAAGATTACACCTTAGCATACAGGCATTGTTACATAATGACAAGATTGCAGGATTTATCAACAGTTACATGCTTTTATATACAGAAAATAATATCAATAATCACATTAATTATTTTATACTATTACAGTACTGAAAAAAATATAAAAATGATTTTCCATAAAGAAAATCTACAAATGGCCGAAGGATTATTTCTGTACAAGCTAAATAATTTCATTCTAAAGCTACTTAATGTAGTAAGCAAAGGTGCTATGGCCCACATGAAGCAGTGTACAAGTAGCCCCGAAGGAAAGCTATTCTGTTGAAAGAAACAGAACATCGACATGCAGGTGGCTTTTTGGTGACAAGTGAATAAGTGACAAAATGGAAGTGCTTCACATGGTTATAAGCTTTTGTTCCCTGGGGACTAAAAGAGGATACATTAGCTCTTCAGTCCACTGTATTAAAATCCTTTCAGCATGAGAACCTGAATGAAATAAACTAAATCCCATCAACACAAGTTCTTGGATTTACTACAAATTTTAAGATGCAATAGAGGCAGACATCAGTTGCAGATAATGAATATTAAACACAGAACATTGGTACAAAGTTTTACCATCTTCTTGGTTTTTAAAATTGGTATTACAGTATATTTTCTTGAAAGGTTGCTCTTCTGAAATGTGATTGAATATGGGGTAAGTATAATACATAAGGAAAGGAAAATGGTTTCACATGTATTTTCCTTTCCTTGTGCATTTAGCCATAGCAACGTGCATCTGCGCACTGGGATGTGTTGACTGAAATCCCCTTTTTTTCTTTGTAAGTATAATACATATTCCTCATACATCTACTGTCATGTGTTAAACGGGTTGTGTAGCCAATAATATTGATAACCTATCATCAGCTGTTTGAAGAGGAGACAAGGATCATATGAGCACTGATTCCTCTTCAACATTACACTGCATGTCATCTTGGTTACAGCTATGGTGCAGATCTATTCAAGTGAATAGAACAAGTACTTGTGCAACATGCCGCCCCCCATAGCCAATCATGTCCCAAGTTTATGC
Organism: Rhinella marina; assembly: GCA_900303285.1. Lineage (NCBI taxonomy): Eukaryota > Metazoa > Chordata > Amphibia > Anura > Bufonidae > Rhinella > Rhinella marina. The sequence goes on from ONZH01013511.1 coordinate 22,850, forward strand.
CGAGTGGTGTGATGCGGCCCCAACAGTTTTCTGTGTATGTCACGGTGCTCCTACCTGCCTACTGTTGCTCCCCAGGGTTAGGCTCCAAAGGGAGAGTAATGGTGGAGAAGAAGGTGAGTCCAGACTTTTATAAAGTTCAACAGCTTTACTTGAATAAACTTGCATACAGTCAATATTCAGGCTTTTTTCTTGGCTCTAGCAGGTTTTGGATTAAACTGGCAGGCAAACTTGAATATTCTGCTTTCTCTTCCTGCTGTGCTAATCTTGGTTTTAGTCTGGTCACTGGACTTTAGGGCTGTTCTGGTACCTTTAGAGTGGGGTGCCTTTGGCTGTTGACCCCCTTGCAATATTCTGTCTGTAAATCTGTAAGGAGCTCTATGAGCTACTTCCCTCTGGAGAGACTCCTGCTGCAGGAGGGGGATCTCTCCCCTCACTGCTATATCTTGGAACGTCTTTTCAGCTCCACTGCCTAGACTATACTGGAATAAACTAGGAAACAGGACTGGCCCACTTCTGCCCAAAAGGGGGAGAATGGAATGGTAAGTTCCATTCTATCTAAGGATCTCTTTCTCTCTCTGCAAGATACACTCCACCATCTGCTGGACAATCAGGAACACAACATAACAGTTTCAGAGCAATATTATAAATCACAGTGACAAAGGACCTGGAATTAATACACAGATTACATTGTGATTAGTAAATAGAGACAGTAGCAGAGTGAAGAAATGGTAAAACCACTCTGTATAATTACAGTGCAGCACCGAGACAATGGGCAATGTATAGTAATCTTGAGAAAGTAGCTCTTGCACAAGCGCCATCTCCTCTTCAAAGAGTTGATCAGCGGGTGTGCCAAGAGTCTGACCCCCAATGATCAGTTATTGATGACCTATCCTGAGGATGTCATCAATTTTACTGGCTACACAACCCCTTTAAGGTTGCAGAAACCATACACTATCCCATTGTAAAATATGGTCTTAGTTGTCCTTCTCCTTTAATTTCTTGTAATGTAAATGATTAGAGATGTCCGATACCTGGCTGCATTTCTGCAGTATGAGGAAATTGTACACACATACTGACCTTTAGGTGGGGCTAGAAGGGGACAGGCGACTAGAAAACACAGCTTTGTAACACAGATCTCAGCACTAGAGTTGAGCGAATCCTAAAAGATTTGGGGGTTCGGAATTCGGCCCGAATCCCACCGCCGGATTCGTGGGTTCGGGCCGAATCACGAATCCCATTAAAGTCTATGGGAGACCCGAATATTTTTGCAGGGGCCAAAGGTTCTGCACAGTCAAGTTTGCCCCAACATCTGAAAACCTCAGAAAATGATGAAAACACCTTGGAAATGGATAGGAAACACCAGGGGCAGCATGTAGGGATGCCTCTGAGGCTCCCTAATTGCACCATTTTTTCTAAATCTGGCCAATAGTCGGGTGATGACCCCAAGGCAATTTTCAGGGACACGGTAATGGTTACCCACTTAAAAATGCTGCCTGACAACCTGGCGGTGAACCCCTGATTGTCTGTCTTTCAATAAGATTGCAGTGTAAAGCATGGTGGTGAGCCTCAGTAATCTGATTGCAGTGTAAAGCATGGCGGTGAGCCTCAGTATGACTTTTTAGATGGAGATTGCATGTGGTCACGTACACCCTGGAACCCCACAGTCACCCCTTCTCTGATGTGCTACCCCAGAACATTCTCTGCCCCAATTCACAAGACCTTTTGCAGTCTCAGTGTGCTGACAGTGGGGATTTACCAGTGTTGTCTGAGGAGGTGGTGGACAATGGCGAGACACAGGTGTCGGGGGGTGAGTTAGTTGTATGGGAAGCAAGTTACAGTGGGGACTCCTTGGGGGGACTTTCTCATGATGGGACAGATTCAACTTGGGTGGATCAGGCACAGGAACAGACCTTTTTTTTTGTGTGTGTTTATTTTACTTTTATTTAGCACAAATAACCACTGAGATATTTATTAGTTCTCTTCACTGCGCAGTCTGGCGTTGGGGTTCGTCACTTTGATGGCGAGCTGTGCTGCTCTCTCCACAATAGTCTTTCCGTTCTTTGAGGAGACGTTGAGGAGATCAGTGAAATTCAATGAATGACGACGCAGGAACCCAACTTAAAAATTTAGCATCAACCGGTACAGTCGTAAATTATGAGCTTGATCAAGTGTGGCATGTGTTCTATGTATTCTTCTCAGTTTAATACCGTATATGGCAGCTATCCGGAAAAATAGTTTGGAGAGAGAGAAAGATAGGAAAAAGACGTAAATTGTTTGGAGAGAGGGCCTGTAGGTGGACCGCCGGAAAAATAGTTTGGAGAGAGGGCCTGTAGGTGAACCTCCGGAAAAATTGTTTGGAGACAGGGCCTGTAGGTGGACCTCCGGAAAAACTGTTTGGAGAGAGGGCCTGTAGGTGGACCTCTGGAAAAATTGTTTGGAAAGAGGGCCTGTAGGTGGACCTCTGGAAAAATTGTGGTAAAAGAGTGCCAGTTGGACCTCTAAAAAATGGCCTTTTTTGGTCAGCGTTAGGCAAAGACGACAAGGAGGAGGAGGAGGAGGAGTAGAGAAGAGGAATCGGATACATAAGTTATTTAAATATTTAGCTGCTTTCCCCCGGAGGAGATTTGAATTCCGGTGAAATCCAGGCTTTGTTCATTTTAATAAGCGTCAGCCTGTCAGCGCTGTCAGTTGACAGGCGTGTACGCTTATCGGTGATGACGCCACCAGCTGCACTGAATACCCGCTCTGACAGCACGCTAGTGGCAGGGTAGGCCTGCACCTCCAAGGCGTACAGCGCCAGTTCAGGCCACGTGTCCAGCTTTGAAAACCAGTAGTTGTATGGAGCAGAGTGATCGCTACGGACATTGGTATGGTCAGCTAGGTACTCCCTCACCATCTTTCTGTACAGCTCCCCCCTACTCTGCCTAGACTGGGGACAGGTGACAGTGTCTTGCTGGGGTGACATAAAACTAGCAGAGGCCTTGGAGAGCGTTCACCTGCCAGTGCTGGACAAGCTGCCTGCTCAACTACTCTCCCCCTCTACTTGGCCCACAGAACCATGCCCACTGCCGCTAGCGGCGTCAGATGGGAAGGATTGTTTCAGCTTGTGCACCAGGGCCTGTTGATAACTATTCACTCTCATACTCCTTTCCTCTGCAGGGATGAGAGTGGAAAGGTTCTGCTTGTACCGTGGGTCCAGGAGAGTGAACACCCAGTAATAGGTGTTTGAAAAAATGCTTCTAACACGAGGGTCACGGGATAGGCAGCCTAACATGAAGTCTGCCATGTGCGCCAGAGTCCCAACACGTAAGAATTCCTTCTCCGCACTGGCCTGACTCTCCATTTCATCCTCCTCCTCCTCCTCCAAGTCCTTCTCTTCAGCCCATACACGCTCAAGAGTTAAGAAGGACTGAGCACTGGTACCCTCTTCTGTCTCGCCGACATTCTCCTTCTCTTCCTCCTCATCCCCCTCCTCCGATACGCGCTGAGAAACAGACCGGAGGGTGCTCTGGCTATCAAGCGACGTATCTTCCTCCACCGTCTCTTGTGATAAGCGCAAAGCATCCAACTTGATGCTGAGCAGTGAGTTTTTAAACAGGCAAAGCAGCGGGATGGTAAAGCAGATAATGGCGGCATCGCCGCTGACCATCTGTGTTGCCTCCTCAAAGTTGCTCAACACCTGGCAGATATCAGACATCCACGTCCACTCCTCATTGTAGACTTGAGGAATCTGACTGACCTGACTACCAGTTCTGGTGGAAGTTGACATCTGGCAGTCTACAATCGCTCTGCTCTGCTGGTAAACTCTGGATAACATGTTTAATGTCGAATTCCATCTCGTGGGCACATCGCACAACAGTTGGTGAGCGGTTAGTTGTAGGCGGCGCTGCGCTGCCCTGAGAGTGGCAGCATCTGTGGTCAACTTGCGGAGATGCGCACAGATGCGGCGCACCTTGGTGTGCAAATCAGACAGATTGGGGTATGTCTTGAGGAACCACTGAACTATTAGATTGAACACGTGGGCCAGGCATGGCACATGTGTCAGTCTGCCGAGTTGCAGAGCCGCCACCAGGTTACGTCCGTTGTCACACACAACCATGCCTGGCTTGAGGTTCAGCGGTGCCAGCCACAGATCGGTCTGCGCCATGATGCCCTGTAACAGCTCTTGGGCGGTGTTCCTTTTGTCACCTAAGCTCAGCAGTTTGAGCATCGCCTGCTGGCGCTTACCCACGGCACTGCTGCTGCGCCTAGAGCTACCGACTGAAGGCGCCGTTCCCACGGATGGTAATTTGGAGGAGGAGGTGGAGGAGGAGGAGGGGTCAGAGGAGGAGGCATAGTACGTCTGAGAGACCGTGACCGAGGTAGGCCCCGCAATCCTCGGTGTGGGCAGTACATGAGCGGCCCCAGGGTCAGTCTCTGTCACAGCCTCCACCAAGTTAACCCAATGTGCTGTCAGTGAGATATAGTGTCCCTGCCCGGCAGCACTTGTGCACGTGTCCGTGGTTAGGTGGACCTTCTTAGAAACAGCGTTGGTCAGGGCACGGATGATGTTCTTTGACACGTGCTTGTGTAGTGCTGGGACGGCATATTGGGAAAAATAGTGGCGGCTGGGGACCGAATACCAAGGGGCAGCCACCGCCATGAGATTGCGAAAGGCCTCGGTCTCTACTAGCCTATAGGGCAGCATCTCCAGGCTCAGCAATTTGGAGATGTGGACGTTGAGGGCTTGGGCATGTGGGTGGGTGGAACTGTATTTCCTCTTGCGCTCCAGCGTCTGCTGTAAAGACAGCTGAACGCTGTGCTGGGACACATTGGTGGACACTGTGGAGGATCGTGGAGGCGAAGGTGTGGTTTTCCGGCGGGAGGCGCTTGTGCCAGGGTCCTGGGCAGGGGGTTGACCAGCAGAGGCAGCGAGTGACACAGGGGAAGGAGCAGTGGTGTGACCCGCAGGAGGTGGTGAACGGCCTTGGTTCCATTGAGTGGGGTGTTTAGCACTCATATGCCTGCGCATGCTGGTGGTATTTAGGCTACTAGTGGTGGCACCCCTGCTGATCCTGGTGTGGCACAGGTTGCACACCACAGTCCGTCGGTCATCCTCACTTTCTTTAAAGAACCTCCAGACTTACGAACATCTAGGCCTCGCCACGGGAGCTTCACTACGTGAAACAGTTGCTGCTGATGCTCCAGCTCTGGCCCTGCTTATCCCTCTGGCCACACCACTGCCTCTTACAACCTGTTCTGGTGCAGCACTCGCCTCTGCCTCAGAAGCACTGTCTTCACTCGGCTTATCAACCCAGCTTGGGTCAGTCACCACGTCATCCTCAGATTCCTCAGTCTGCTCCCCCCTCGGACTTCCTGCCCTGACAACAACTTCACCACTGTCTGACAACCATGTCTCCTCATCGTCCGACACCTCTTTACAAACTTCTTCCACTAACTCAACATTGTCATCATCATCATCACCCACAGACTGCAACAGTTGGAAAACTTGGGCAACGGGAACGAGGTCAGCAGCAACCTGAGAAGTGGTTTGTGACTCTGGGTAGGGTCCAGAAAACAGTTCCTCAGAGTATGCCGGATCGCATTCCAAATTTTCCTGGGAGGGGGCAGACCTAGGGGGAAGGAGGTTGAGGTGGAGGAGCCAGAGGAGTGCTCCCTTGGGTAACGTGGGTGGACTGTGTGGAAGACTGACTGGTGGACAAATTACTTGAAGCATTGTCCACAATCCACGACATCAGCTGTTCGCACTGTTGTGGTTTCAACAGTCCTCTACCACGTGTCCCTGTAAGTTGAGACATGAAGCTAGGGAGTGTAGCTCTGCGGCGTTCCCCTGCTCCCTCATCAGCAGGTACTGTCTCACCCTGCCCACGCCCACGCCCTCATCCTCGACCCTTAGCCCTGGGGTTCAACATTTTCTGTATATAAGTGTATTATATAAAAAATATAAATGGGCCTGCTGTACTGAAACCCACAAACTTGTTCAGTCTGGTTTAATTAAGTGACGTACAGAAAGTGTCACCTGGACAGAAAATAAGGATTCTAGTGAGTGTACTGAACTGTGACACACAGAATGGTTCCACACTGCTGTGTGGAATGGATTTGTATCACTGAGCTAAAACAATAAAAAAGCTATTTTTTTTATATTTTTTTTTTATATATATATATATATATATTTTAGTTGTTTTTTTTTGGAACGTGACGTGCAGAAACTATCGTAGAGCTAACTCACACCCTGCTGACGGTGGCTATTTTGACTGCGACCCAGACAAATGTTGCACTGAGATTTTTGGGATCAAGCTATATACATGAAAGCAAAAGACCCGGTTGGATTAAGTGACGTACAGAAAGTGTCACCTGGACAGAAAATACGGATTGGAGTGTGTACTGAACTGTGACACACAGAATGGTTCCACACTGCTGTGTGAAATGGATTTCTATCACTGAGCTAAAACAACAAAAAAAACTATTTTTTTTATATATATATTTTTTTTATATATTTTTAGTTTTGTTTTTTTTGGAACGTGACGTGCAGAAACTATCGTAGAGCTAACTCACACCCTGCTGACGGTGGCTATTTTGACTGCGACCCAGACAAATGTCGCACAGAGATTTTTGGGATCAAGCTATATACGTGAGAGCAAAAGACCCGGTTGGATTAAGTGACGTACAGAAAGTGTCACCTGGACAGAAAATACGGATTGTAGTGATTGTACTGAACTGTGACACACAGAATGGTTCCACACTGCTGTGTGAAATGGATTTGTATCACTGAGATATAACATTAAAAAAAAAGGGGGTTATATATGGCGATAGTTACACTACTAGTGCCAGCCAGCCAGCCAAGCCAGGAGATAAAAAAAAAAATTCTTGTAGCCCTTAGAAGGGCTGTTGGGTTCTTGGGAGATCACTCCTGCCTAACAAAGAACTAAATGCAGGCCCTAACACTCTCCCTGAAACGCAGCAGCTCTATCCCTAACGACATCCAGACAGCATCTGAGCCGAGCACCGCGGCCAGTCACTAGTATATTCCAGGGTCACCTGATCAGGCCAGCCAACCCCTGCTATCAACATGTAAGGGCCCCACGTGATGCTGGGTGTACCGCAGAGTCTCCTGGCTTGTGATTGGCTGAGTTTTTATGCGCCAAAAATGCACAATGTGGAAGTTGCCATTGCCTCGAGCATGGCGAGATACTCGTCTGAGCAGCGAGCACTTATGAGTACCGTAATACTCGAATGAGCACCAAGCTCGGACGAGTATGCTCGCTCATCTCTAGGTACTACACTTTTTTTTTTTTTTATATAAGATGCGGAATCATACCGCAAAAACAATTGACATGCTGCTGATTGAAATCCGCAATCCAGGTAAATTTCCGCATGGAAGTAATAAGCGAAATTTACATAAGACTTGCCAAAACTCTTTGACCCTTCTTCTTCAGGACCTCTGCAATTCTCCCTGGCATGCTCTCAATCAACTTCTGCACCAAATCCTGACTGATAGCAGTCCATTCTTGCACAATCAATGCTTGCATTTTGTCATAATGTGTAGGTTTTTGTTTGTCCACCCGTCTCTTGATGTTTGACCACAAGTTCTCAATGGGATTAAGATCTTGGGAGTTTCCAGGCCATGGACTCAAAATCTCTGTTTTGTTCCCTGAGCCATTTAGTTATCACCTTTGCTTTATGGCAAGGTGCTCCATCATGCTGGAAAAGGCATTGTTGATCGCCGAACTGCTCTTGGACGGATGGGAGAAGTTGCTCTCGGAGGACATTCTGGTACCATTCTTTATTCATGGCTGTGTTTTTAGGCAAGACTGTGAGAGAGCCGATTCCCTTGGCTGAGAAGCAACTCCATACATGAATGGTTTCAGGATGCTTTACAGTTGGCATGAGACAAGACTGGTGGTAGCGCTCACCTCGTCTTCTCCGAATAAGCTGTTTTCCAGATGTCCCAAACAATCGAAAAGGGGATTCATCAGAGAAAATGACTTTACCCCAGTCCTCAGCAGTCCACTCCCTGTACCTTTTGCAGAATATCAGTCTGTCCCTGATGTTTTTTCTGGAGAGAAGTGGCTTCTTTGCTGCCCTCCTTGAGACCAGGCCTTGCTCCAAGAGTCTCCGCCTCACAGTGCGTGCAGATGCACTCACACCTGCCTGCTGCCATTCCTGAGCAAGCTCTGCACTGCTGGTAGCCCGATCCCACAGCTGAAACACTTTTAAGAGACGGTCCTGGCGCTTGCTGGTCTTTCTTAGGCGCCCTCAGTAGCTGCGATACTCTTCCCTGTTAGGCCATTTTTGTGCAGTGCAATGATGACTGCACATGTTTCTTTAGAGATAACCATGGTTAACAGAAGAGAAACAATGATGCCAAGCACCAGCCTCCTTTTAAAGTGTCCAGTGGTGTCATTCTTACTTAATCATGACAGATTGATCTCCAGCCCTGTCCCCATCAACACCCACACCTGTGTTAATGGAGCAATCACTGAAACGATGTTAGCTGGTCCTTTTAAGGCAGGGCTGCAATGATGTTGAAATGTGTTTTGGGGGATAAAGTTCATTTTCTAGGCAAATATTGACTTTGCAAGTAATTGCTGTTAAGCTGATCACTCTTTATAACATTCTGGAGTATATGCAAATTGCCATTATAAAAACTGAAGCAGTAGACTTTGTAAAAATTAATATTTGTGTCATTCTCAAAACTTTTGGCCATGACTGTAGCTCCAGATGAATACTGGGTTAAATGTGAATTGCTACTTCTTAATCTTCACCTATTCATGGGATTTTCATAGATATATTGTATTTACAAAAGAATTCATATTTACCAAAGTTTGATTTGATATTTCTGGATGTGGAAGCACACGCCAAGCTTTGAAAACCTCTCCACTAAGTTGATCTCCCTATGGATCTCTACAGCAGTTGTGTGAATGGCATAGGGTGAACTGTCTGTCAGATAACTATGCAACCAAGACAAGGAGGAGAAAGAGGTGGTTAAGAAACTGAGCTAGGATTCCCCCCTGTAGCCCTCCTCCTCTTCTCCTCACACCTCCTCCTTCCCCTTGTGTGGATGAGAGCATCCCTCCTCTGCTGCTTGTGATACAGGCTCAGGAGCTCTCTCTCTCATTGCTTGCAGCATGCAGGGAATGACATGTTGCCAGGCTGCTGCTTCTTCTCTGAGCTGCCTCCAGCCCTGGGATATGTGAGCAGCTGTGGAGATCAGCAGCCTCTTGTGTCACACTTCAAAACCCCTGACTGATCCTTCTGCATCCAGTAAAGGTATGCTGTGGCTGCAGGTGACCTCCTAGGTCCTAATGCCCATCATTGCTCAGAGACCAGCACCAGACACTTGCCATTTGACTTCACTGGGAGGTTACTGACAAGGAGCATTGGACTTCAGGATTTTGGAAATCATGGGTTTTTGCAGTGGCAGGTGCACATTGATGTTCATCTGTGGGATGCAACTGGTAAGTGACACTGGCTATCTAGTCATCTCTGGCATCTGTGTAGTGTCAAATAACATTTTACTTGTATGTGGAAACATTGGGAGCAGTTATGTGCATTTACTGGGTAGTGTGCTGCAGTTTGCCCTGTGATTATTCTGTGTCCTAAAACACTTTTATTGCAATTGATCACCGCAGAACGTCATTTAGAGACATAAAGACTATCACGCTCATCCTCCTCCATGGTCAGCCAAGAAATAGTTAATTTTGTGGACACAGCCAATTTGCCTGGGAGAGTCACTGCTAATAGAAGTGGAGGAGGACGCCACAAGCCCCTGTCACCCAGTGGTGCAGACCACACTGGCACTTCAAGGGTATCCTATAGTGTAGTAGAAGTGTTTGCTGATTTGCATAGAAATGTATGAATGAGCTTTGCTCCTGGTTAGAAGAAAATGAATGGCACAGGGCAGATGGGTAAAGCATGTGCCTGAAGGAAGGATATGTATGATGCATCCATGTGATTAGCATAATTATCCTTATAACATGTAAGAAAGGAGTGTAATGTGTATTTAATATTACGTTTCAATGCATATTATCACTGTTGCATGCGATGCATGATGTGCACAAAAGATAATGATCATGGGTTAATTCTTTCACTGTCTATACAAACTTGCAAATATTACACAATTGTCATAAGTTAGGAGAACCCAGAAGGCCCAGGGGGCATTTACAGTATCTCTGGACAAGTCCTGTAATTTGGTCCATACCTGGAGACATGGTCATAGAGTACTATAACTCATTTATGTATGATTTGCTGTGTGCATTGGGTTGGGTTGGGTTATATGTTCTCAGTCCTTTCTTTCAATCATCTCTCCATGTTTATTATGAAGGCTTGGTTTAATTGGCGTGATTAATTCGTTTATAGTGTAAAAGGACCATAGCTGCACTGATTAGAATAACACTGGGATGAGTGCCAATGCCCTTTTGTTTGCAGTATTGCACTCCCACCGTTTTAAAAGCATTTTTTATTGGCCAGAAGTAGTCAATACTTTGTGTTTTCATTGAAAAACAATCTTGAGATAAATTATGATTCACTGAAACAATATACTGCTAAAAGGGTTTCTTCTCCTCTGAATATGTATATTATGTTGAAAAAGGCAATACGTCATAGATGTTTCATTTTTGTATATTGTTTGTAGGGACGTCAAAAAATTAATATGTCTGAACAAACAGTGGAATTAATGCGGCACAGGAACCATCAGAAATATCTTAAAAGTAATTGTGATGAAGGATACTGTAAAAAGTAGTTTCTATGAAGTTTGGACATTCCCAGAAGAGACCACTAGTTGGCAGCAGATATATAATTTAGTTGGCACAGAAAATATTACCTTAAGTTTTAATTCCTTCCTTATCAAGGAAAGTGAATATATAAAAAAGAATGCTCCTTCGGAATCTTGCTCAAATAGGAACAGATGAAAGATTGAATTTAGTGGAATATGCCTTAAGTAACCTGGCAAGCATGTAAATTTAGGTGTAGCATTTAAACGTCTCTTAACTGCTGGATTTAGTGCACTCATGAGGTTTTTTGAGTAAGTTTGATGTGATAGTAACTCTATTATTTGCTGTATATTTAGATTCATATCTAATAACATCAGTATATCGTCTGTGGTTTTATATAGTACCACAGGTAAACCTATTCAGTTATTTTAGTTCCCTGTGTATCATGGTTGAAGTATTCATATGTCATACCCTGTATACAGTTTCGCTATTACAGATTAAGCTCATAAGAACAATGCTTTGCACAATTCGTGTACTAATAGCTGGTCAATTAAATCGGCACAAAGTAATCTGTTAGACAAGTGAAGAAAAACTTTATTGTTCAGATTAGTAATTCTCATAAGCAACAAGTGGTACTAAAACAGTAGTGTCCTTAAATCATGATACAAGTAAAAAGTTAGGGAACAAATAGAGCAAATAAATAAAAAAGAAGGGGTGTAAGGTAAGGGTAGGGGAAAGGGTAAGATAAGGGTAAGGTAAGGGTAGGGGAAACAGAAAAAAAAATAAATGTGCTAGATCTGAACATAGTGGTCATTACGGATGAGCGAACCCATGGAAGGTCTGGTTTGCCTTGTTCGGCCGATCTTCAGGTCAAAGTTTGATTCGGGACCCGAACTTCATCCCGAACCTGAACCCGATTGAAGTCACTTTATTATTTTCCACTATATCATGGTTATATTGGAAAAAAATTGCATTCTTAAGACAGAATGCAAAACAATATGGCCATTTGGGGGTTAAAAAAAACTTACCTCATCCACTTGATTGCGCTGCAGCACCTTCTATCTTCACTGAACAGGACCTGCCAAAGGACCAGCGATATGCGTGATGACATCACCACGTGAGTTGATTATCCTCTGTGTGGCATGCCAGAGAGGAGACACTTTATTACAGTCCCAAAGTATGTGTTTTAGGGTTCCCAACTGACCGCAATTCCTCCAGCATCTGTCTGAACAGTTAGGATACATAGGTTTAAGTCTAATTGGGGTAAAGTATCAGTTGCAATGGGTCTTTATAATAGCTTCTCAATTTATTATACATCTAAATATTTTGTGAAAGTTTAAAGGAAGTAGTCCACTGCGTTTCAGATATTTGTATACCCAGTTCCATCTTCCACTTCGTTGTGTGTTTGGAAGGTTTGAACCTTTGTTTGTCTCGCAACAGGACACAGAATATGGTTATAGTTTTAGGCTTCCAGAACAGAGACCCAACATGAGCTGTGTTTTAGCTATCTTTGGTTAAGACATATGGGATATGGTTTGGATGTACGTGTATTCTTTAACTATGAAGGATTTATAAAAGCCCCTATGTGGTATCTTCCATCTCTTGTATAAGTTGGGAAAGTGTATGGTGTTCTGAGAGGCAAACATGTCTTTAATATTGGTGATATCCAGGTGTTTCCAGGAAGCAAGGTCAAATCCAGTATACTGTCCTGTAGAAACTCTAGAGCAGGGGTGCACAATCTTTTTTGGTCTGGGGACCGCATTGTCACATTGTTCTATTTCAAGGGGCCGCAAATTTAAAACAAAATGTTGATCAGCGCTCATCGGCCTATTACACAAGCCAGTGCAAAGTGACTGGGGAGGAATGATCGCTACCGCAGTCATTCCACCTTTATTTAGTTCTATTGATTATTGGTAGCCCATCCCTGAATACACAGGGAGATGTGCTGCAGATAATCGTACATCTTTCATCCTGATAAAATGTGCAAATCAGCCACCAAACGAGCGATTCCTTGTTTATCGACTGATCAGCTGCTGATTATACTGGCCAGATCTAAGACATGAGCCTTCCTATAAACACTTGTTCCCAGTAATTGTCCCGAATATCGTGCTGCAGCATGGAAACAAAGAGTTAGGCCCCATTCACACGACCGTATGTATTCCGTGTCCGTATAAAAATGGAACGGAAGACATACGGAATGTCTTCCGTAGTGTTCCGCATTTTTGCGGACCCATTGACTTTTAATGGGGCTATGGACGTGTTTTGCGGCCAAGTATAGGACATGTTTCATGTTTTTTGCGTGAGAACTTCCGTAATATACAGATGCGGATTGCACACGGTGTGCATTCCGCATTTTTTTTTCTCCTATGGAAAAATGAATGGGTCCATATGGTTCCGCATCTAAACCGCACAAATGCGGATAAGATACGGAAATGAACATACGGTGGTGTGAATGGGGCCTTATACTTACCTGCTCCCCACCACTCCGGTCCTTCGCACTACCCACACTGTTTACACCTGGTCGTGCATGGACATGGTCATACACCACTCCAGCCAATGACTGGCTTCAGCGGTGATGTGGACTGCCAGATGTAAACAGTGCAAGGATCAGAAGATGGAGGCAGTGGGGGCTGCGCAGAGGAACAGAGAGGCAGGGAGCATGTAATTGTGAATCTTCTATTTCGATTTTTAACTTGTTAAAAATCATTTTTACCAGAAAAGTGGTGACATTTCCTTCCATCCTGCCTCCTATTCATAAATCAGTGCCTTCCTTCACTGCAGTGGACAGCGCTCATTGGTTATTATTCTGCCCCCAGTTACAGGCCCCATGCAATAACCAGTAAGCACTTTACCTTGCTGGTGGGGAAGACGCTTAGGGGTTGTTCACATATCAGTTATTTGATCAGTTATTGTGAGCCAAAACCAGGAGTGGACACTAAACAGAGATCAGATATAATGAAAAGAGTTGCACCTGTTTGGTGTTTTTGACCCGCACCTGGTTTTGGCTCACAATAACTGATGGAAATAACTGATCAAATAACTGATATGTGAACAACCCCTTATTGGTTAACGCTTGAAAGGCCTTAATGACCAGACACTTTTTTGTGATTTAGCGCACTCATTGGTTAAAAAGGTTGTAACTATCTTATTTGTTGGACAACCAAAATAATTTTTGCAACAATTTTTATTTATGGGAAACTGTACAAAACGGTTTGAAAAAGTTCTTTTTTTTTTTTTTTTCAAACTATAGCTCCTTAATCTTTAAATATGCAAACTGAGACCAAAAAAAAAATTATTATAATTAGTTCCCTATTTTGTGTGGGCTGTTTTGTTATATAATATGTATAGTTTCAAGGCAGTAATTGTGGTTGGTGTGTTTTTTCTTTTATGTATTTTTTTTTAATCGTTTTTAAACTTCATTTTTAATATATTTCTGCTACATAATATGTCCCCCAAGAGGTCATAAAAAGACCTTGGGGGACACCGTCACTTTTTTAAATTTTACACTTTTTCCTTTTTATTTTTTTAAATATTTTATTGTATTTTTTTTTATAACTGGTTTATTACTTTTTTTAAAATATATTTTTGCCACATAATATGTCCCACAAGAGGCCATGAAAGGACAGTTGGAGGACAATGAACAGTTTTTCTTTTTATTTTACATGTATTTTATTAGTTTTTTTTAAATTTTTTTGAATTTTCTATTATTTTTTTTAAATATATTTTTGCCACATAATATGTCCCCCAATGGGTCATAAAAAGACTGTTGCAGGACAGTGAACACTCTTTTATTTATTTATTTTTCTTTTTTTATTTAATTTTTAATTTTTTTTATAATTTTCTATTTTTTGCCACATAATTTTTTATTTAGTTTTCACTTTTTTTTAACTTATTTATTTTATATATATTTTTACCACATAATTTGTCCCCAAGAGGTCACTAAAAGACCTTTTGGAGACATAAATAGACTTTTTTTTTGTACCTTTTCCACCTTAACTGGAGCATCCAAAGGAGCCCCAGTTACAGGGGAAACCTGCCTACTAGAAAGAGTGGGGGCTTTGCACAGGTCAGAGTGGATCAGGGTCTACTGACCCTGCAGCTGTGCGCTCCTCTGCCCCCGAGACACCCGGCGATCACGTGATCGCCGGGTCCACACTGCAGAGAGCTCCTTGAGGAGAAGGCAGAAGCGCTGCTAAACTGCTTCTGCCTTCTCCTCGCTCCCCCGCTGTCACTAACATCCAGGGCCCGTCCTGCTCCTGCTATCGTGCGTGAGCAGGAGATGTCATTCATCTCTGTGCGGCACTTTGGGCTTAAACACAGCTGATTGTAGGATCAGCTGTGTTTCTGCCCAGCACGACGGGGGCCGCAAATCATGGCTCTGGGGGCCGCAGGTTGTGCACCCCTGCTCTAGAGCAATGTCCTTCCAGTGACACTGTAGTGTTGTAGTTTTGGATTTCACAAAGTTTTCCGATGTTTTTTGGGAGGTTTGAATTTTTAGCATATCTGAGTGGATGGTGGGAATCTTACATAAAGGGGCTATTAGTCTGGTCCAAAGTAATTTAGTATTGGTTAGATGATGTTCTATTTGAATCCATATTTTGTTTATGTAGTTTTCTACCATATTGCTCTAGATTCCTTGAATTATCCAAGTTGAGTTTGTCACAGGCAAATCGGACATCTGTGAACATAGCTACTACAAATAGGCAAATTTACGAATTTTGTTAAATGGTTACTGTGCTGTCAAACATTCCTTAAACCTATGCAACTAGCTGACCTGTTACATGTGCGCTTGGCACTTGAAGGCATTTGTGTCAGTCCTATGTTCATATGTGCCCACATTATGTCTTAATTAGAGATGAGCAAATCTATTCGCCGCTTCGATGATTCAATATGAATCTTGGAAATTTTCCACTGTGAAGCGAATCTGGATTTTTGGAGATTCGCTTCGTTAGATTCGAAAATGTTCTTTCTACGCATTCGCTATGTACTTGTCCGATAAATTGTACGCTAATGTTATGTATAAGTTACTTTATACGCTGATGCGTACGAATTCAGTTAATTAGCGAACTTTTACTGTTCATTATTCATGCGGCATAAAGCCCGGGAAGAAAGCAGTCACCAGACCTAGTGGGAAGGGCTTTCTTTGATTGTGTCAGGCTCGGTAAGCCAGTGACACATCAGTTGTGCTGCGACTGCTGAGATGAGCAGAAGCATTGACTGTGAAGTTCTGAGAGACAGAGAACTGTTTTGTTAAAAATTGGGTTGTAATTGTTCTGGGAATCCATATTACACATATCCGGGATACTGCAGGGCAAGTGCAGGGCCAGTGCACGGCTAGTAATTAATTAGGCAGGGAGAGAGACGGAGAGAGACAAAGACAAGCTGCAGGGCCACAGTCAAGTGAAAAATGTCTGGCATGGAAAAGCAAAAGGATTCCAGCCAGACCTCATAGTTTATATTATAAGGCCAAAAAAAGACATCTGTCCATCCATTTCGGCCTTTTTTCCTACAAGTTGATCCAGAGGAAGGCAAAAAAAACCCCTGTGAGGTAGAAGCCAATGTTCCTCACTTTAGGGGAAAAAAATTTCTTCCCGACTCCAATCAGGCAATCAGAATTACTCCCTGGATCAACGACCCATCTCTAGTAACTATAACCTATAATATTATTACACTTCAGAAATACATCCAGGCCCCTCTTGAACTCTTTTAGTGAACTTACCATCACCACCTCCTCAGGCAGAGAGTTCCATAGTCTCACTGCTCTTACCGTAAAGAATCCTCTTCTATGTTTGTGTACAAACCTTCTTTCCTCCAGGCGCAGAGGATGTCCCCTCGTCAGTCCTGGGAATAAATAGATCATGGGAGAGATCTCTGTACTGACCCCTGATATATTTATACATAGTTATTAGATCCTCAGTCGTCTTTTTTCTAAAGTGAATAAGCCTAATTTTGATAATCTTTCTGGGTATTGTAGTCCACCCATTCCAGTTATTACTTTAGTTGCCCTCCTCTGAACCCTCTCCAGCTCTGCTATGTCTGCCTTGTTCACAGGAGCCCAGAATTGTACACAGTCCTCCATGTGTGGTCTGACTAGTGATTTGTAAAGTGGCAGGACTATGTTCTAATCATGGGCATCTATGCCTCTTTTGATGAAACCCATTATCTTATTGGCCTTGGCAGCAGCTGTCTGACACTGGTTTGTACAGCTTAGTTTGCTGTTCACTAAAATTCCTAGGTCCTTTTCTATCTCAGAGTTACCCAATGTTTTACCATTCAGTATGTACTGGTGACTTGCATTATTCCTTCCCATATGCATAACCTTACATTTGTCAGTGTTAAACCTCATCTGCCACTTCTCTGCCCAAGCCTCCAGTCTATCTAGATCCATCTGTAGCAGTGTACTGTCCTCTTCTGTATTAATTACTTTACACAGTTTAGTGTCATCTGCAAAATTGATATTTTACTGTGCAAGCCTTCTACCAGATCATTAATAAATATATTGAAGGGAATAGGGCCCAATACTGACCCCTGTGGTACCCCACTAGTGACAGTGACCCACATACAGACATTTTCTCCCAGTGCAAGCATTCTCATTTTATATACTAACCTTTTATGTGGTACGGTGTCAAATGCTTTGGAGAAGTCCAGATATATGACATCTATTGATTTGCCGCGGTCCAGTCTAGAACTTACCTCCTCACAGAAACTGATTAAATTAGTTTGACTTGACCGATCCCTCTTGAAGGCATGCTGATATGGAGTAATTTGCTTATTTTTATTGAGGTACTCCAAGATAGCATCTCTTAGAAAACTCTCAAACAGTTTACCCACGACAGATGTTAAACTTACCGGCCTATAGTTTCCAGGCTCTGTTTTTGGACGCTTTTTGAATATTGGCACCACATTTGCTATGTGCCAATCCTGTGGAACACTCCTGTCAGTATAGAGTCCTTTAATATCAGAAATAAGGGTCTGGCGATGACATTACTTAATTCTCTTAGGATACGGGGTGTATGCCATCCGGTCCTGGCGATTTGTCTATTTTAATCTTTTTAAGATGCAGCTCTTACTTCTTCCTGGGTCAGACAGGGCACTTTTAAAGGGGAATTTACTTTTGTAGTCTGCATTTCATCTAACAGTTTATTTTCCTCAGTGAATACAGTGGAGAAAAAGATATTTAGTAGCTTTGCTTTCTCCTCATCGCTCTCTGCAACTCCCCCCTCATTAGTCTGTGAGGGGCAGACACCTTCAGGTTTATACCTTTTACCATTTATATAATTAAAGAACATTTTAGGGTTAGTTTTACTCTCTTTGGCGATTAATCTCTCGGTCTCTAGTTTGGCTGTTTTTATTTGTCTTTTACATATTCTTTTTCCTTATAGTTTTTCAATGCTTCCTCGCTCCCCTCCTGTTTTAGTGATTTAAATGCTTTCATTTGCTGTTTGTCATTTATTGATTTCTTTACAGTTCTATTTATCCACTTTGCTTTTTTCTTGTTCCTTATCCTTTTATTCCCATAAGGTATGTACCTCTCACAATTAGATATTAGGATGCTTTTACAAATATCCCATTTTGTGACCATATTTTTTTTTTTTTTTAGGACTTTGTCCCAGTTAGTTATGTCTATGGCCTCTCTCAGTTGGCTAAATTTAGCTTTTTTGAAGTTTGGTATTTTTGTTCCTCACTGAAGAAACGCTCTTTTGAATAACAATTGGAAGGTTATTATTTTATGGTCACTATTTCCCAGGTGTCCCCCAACCTGCACATCTGTTGTTCTGTCAGGTCTATTGGTTAATACTAAGTCTAGTATGGCCGTTCCTTCAGTCGGGTCCTGAACCAGTTGGGAAAGGTAATTGTCTTTGGTTATTGCCAAGAACCTGTTTCCTTTATGAGATACAGGTTTCAGTTTCCCAGTCTATATCTGTGTAGTTGAAATCCCCCATAATAACGACCTCATTATGATTTGCCGCCTCGTCTATTTCATTAAGAAGTAGATTTTCTGTTGAATCTGGTATATTAGGGGGTTTATAATAAACTCCTATTAGTATTTTATTGTTTTTGGCTCTATTTATTTCTACCCACAGTGACTCCACATCTTCATGTTCCTCACTTATATCTTCCCGGAGTGTGGGCTTTAGACAGGACTTTACATAAAGGCAGACCCCTCCCCTTCTACGGTTTTGGCGATCCTTTTTAAACAGACTGTAACCCTGTACGTTAACTGCCCAGTCATAGGTATCATCCAGCCATCGAGCTCCAAAAAAAAGGAGAAGGTGGCACAGGGCAGCAGTGCCAAAGGACCTATAGCCGGAGCTTCTACTTGTAGAATTTGCAATAGTTGGCCACTGTTCCACCAGGCTAACCCACCAAGGCACAAAATTGTAGTGGAGGAGAAAGTGGATGAGGTAGTGGAGTGGATGGCACACTCATCTCAATCACAGCCGGATGATCTGCTGTCATCTGCTGATACAGTATCATGTAGCCAGGGGTCAGACTGAGAGCTTTCCTCCTGCTTCACCATTCCGCTCTAGCAAAGCCCGTCATTTTCGTACGCAATTTGTACGCTCATGTGTACGTGTTCACATAAGTTGTGTTTCTTTAACAACTGTACGTTCGTTATTAGTGCGCGAATGTTCGCAAAACACCACATAATAACGAATGATTTGTATGCAGCTTCGCCGAATAGATTCGTATGAGGTACGAATCTTTTGATGATTCACTAATTTCTCCTTGACTATTATTGTATCCATAGCTGAGCTTGTAAATTCCCCCCACCTTTTTGCTGTGCAGAGCAGTTTCATTGGGGACACATGGCCTCTTTCTTGTGATTCGTAGTGACATCAGTGGTTAGAGCCCCAATTAATACATGCTCAAATTTCCTGTGGATAGGTGACAAGATGCCATTCTGGGACATCTCCTTTAGCATATTGATGTCATAAACTGAGGTATTTGGTTAACCACTTCCAGTCTGCTCATTGACTATAAACGTCCCGGTAGTGGATCTCTATCTCTGAATGGACGTTTTAAAACGTCCTTGAGCTTTGCCCCCTGTGTGCAGCACCTGTACATAGAAGCTTCATGACTCAGCTTCCTTCTGACAGCCAAGAACATGAAGCTTTAACCTGAGACCTTTTTTCCTGGCCTCCAGGCTTTTCATCACTCTGTCAAGCTGTCAAATTCATCACAAATGCTTGTATTATCTCCCTCTCATTACTGCTGGTCACAGAGCAGTTTACAACCACATATTGGGTGTTTCTGCAAACTTCAGAATCAGGAAAATAAATATTCAGGTTTGATTTGCGGTTTACCCTTGCTATCTTATAGGAAAAATGAATAAAAAATTGAAAAACCGCCAAAAAAATATATTTATTTTTAATTTCACCTTCCTTCTATTTTAATTCTTGTGGGAAATCTAAAGGATTAACAAACTTTGTAAAAATCAGTTTGGATTACATTGGGGGCTGTAGTTTCTAAAATATGTTCATTTATGGGAGGTTTCTATTATTTAAGCCCCTCAAAGTCACTTTAGAACTGCAAAGGTCCTTTAAAATTAACTATTGGAAATTTTCATGAAAATCTTAAAAATGACATCTAAAATTTGAAGCCTTCTAACGTCCTCAAAAAATAAAATTACATTTCCAAAATTATGCCAACATAAAGTGGACATATGGTGAATGTTTATTAATAACAATTTTATTAGATATCCCTATGCAACTTAAAAGCAGAGAAATCAATATTTAAAAAATTGTGATTTTTTTCAAAATTTTCAGTAAATTTTGGATTTTTTATAAATAAAGGTAAAATATATTGACTCAAATTTACCATTAACACAAAGTACAATGTGTCACAAGAAAACAATCTATGAATGGCTTGGATAAGTAAAAGCGTTCCATGAAGTGACACATGTCAGATTTGCAAAATTAGGCCTGGTCAGGAAGGGGGTAAATGGCCCGGATGGGAAGTGGTTAAGCAAAGAAAAATGAAAAAAAAAGGAAAATTTAAATGACTTTCCCAACTCAAATATAAAAATAATACATAAGGCTAGATTCACTGGGGATCTTGGACAGTTTTTTTTTGTCAAAGATTAAAAAGTAGATGCAAAAATATAGAATAGTTATTTTCATGTTTTTATATTTTTTTCTTCTTCTTTAGGATCTACTACTGTTTAAAAAATACTGCAAAAATACAACTAAAAATAATGCATGTAAATGTCAAATGTGGATCTTGGAAAGGATTTGAATCCTACTTATTTATCTTTCTTTTATCACTGTACACAGGTTATTACAGCATATGATCTGATGTGAGGCAAACATTTCTATATTTCTGAATGGCAAATATCTAGTTATTTAGTCTATACTTATAGTACAAAAGTTATGAAAACATCCTTTAGATCTGTAATGATGGTTATTTCTGTGTATCATCTTGGAGAGCAGCAAAGAAAGGAAATTCTGTATATTTCAAGAAGGACCTAAACCATAATGATGCTTCAAGTTCATTCATATTTTTTAAAGCATATTAATGCTTGCAGAGTTTAACAATATAACTTAACTAGGCCAGTATAAGAATCAGAAAAGGAACAAAATGGGTTAAAAACTAAAAAGCAGTACTCACCTGCTCCCATTTTGAGGCTTCCTTGTTCCTTCTCGGTCTCTTCTTCTTGGTCTCTCTTGACACACAGGAAATGACAACCCAGCCAATCAGTAATGTAGCAGTCATTTTTTGTAAAGAAACCAGGAAGGAGACATCAGCAGTGAATCCAGGAAACATCATAACAGGACTGGCAGGGGATCAGTGAGGGGAGTATTTTTTTTCAATGCATTCTAAAACGTTTCCAAAAATTTGCGGCCCACACATAATAGAAATGCCTTTTCTTGTCCGTGTATTCGGACAAGAATAGGACATGTTCTATATTTTTCGGGAGCCGCGGAACGGAAGTGCGAATGCGGAAGGCACACTGTGTGCCATCTGCATCTTTTGCAGCCCCATTGAAAGTGAATGGGTCCGCACCCGCTCGGCAAAATTGCGGAACGGATGCGGACACCATTTGCGGACGTGTGAATGGGGCCTAATTCTGGCAAATTTCATCGTTAGAATTCTTGCAATACTTTAAAATAATTTATCTGGTGCTTTAGCTAAAAACCTACAAGGTAGAGTGGCCTCTTACTGCTTCTTACAGGCATTCAGCATATACCCCAGCCACAAGCTCTATGTAGTTATCGTGTGACTCAAATAACAGAACACACTTCAAGCTTTATTTTGCATATAGTTTGATAATGATTGCTAATCGTAAGATGGTTATACACGTTAGAAGTAAGTCAATGGTTGAACACCAGTTAAACAATCATCTGGTGAATGGTCATTTCGCAGATGCAGACATATACATTTTAGTCCATATTAATCATTACGGTTCACACTGGCCATATATATTTAGTGAAACAGGACAATAGACAAACAATCTTTCTGGGAATGTTCTTTACCAAGAAAGATGTATCGACTATATAAATTTCAAACATGGTTGACAGATGATAATGGTGTGTCATCATTTGGCTACAACGATCGTTTGGTGTTAAATTTCACCCAGAGAACAATCATTTTGGTTGAAATCACCTGAAATAATGTGTATGACCACCCTTAGAATAGTTTACGTAGTAGTTAAAATAATTGTTTACTTATATCTCATGGACAATGGATCAATAGATTCTATTTCCAGTACATACAGAGGGCATTTTACCATGCAATGCTCTCTAGAATTCTGGCTTTAAAAAGGAAGAATTGCTTTTGCAACTTTTGGGGCTTATTAATGCAAAAATGTACAACGTTTTGTGTTTTTATGCCACTCTAGTTTTAAAAAGGTTTAACGATGTGCCAAATTTAACAAAGAATGTGTGACATATGAATTTGACATAAAGTACTCCAATGTAATCTCAAACAAAACTAACTTCAAACACTGATAAAGTCTCACATGGTATCCTTATAG
Organism: Rhinella marina; assembly: GCA_900303285.1. Lineage (NCBI taxonomy): Eukaryota > Metazoa > Chordata > Amphibia > Anura > Bufonidae > Rhinella > Rhinella marina. The sequence continues at coordinate 45,539 of ONZH01013511.1, forward strand.
GTGATGGATAACTCTAGGGGCATTTTTATGATTATATTTTTCTAATTTTTGGCTAAAAATAATTTGTCAGCAGTTTTTTTCATAAAGGGTCTGAGCTGACAACTGATGGCTATTTAAAATCATTATTTCTGTACTCCTAACAGCTCATAAACACTCATTACAGCTAGAGATGAGCAAATCTTTAAAGATTCGCTTCGCCGAATGTTTGTCAAATTTATGAAAAGATTTGTTCTTAATACGAATCTATTCGGTCGAAGCTGCGTAAAAATCATTAGTTATTCTGCTCGTGTTCTGTGAACATTCGCGCACTAATAACGAGCATAGCGTTGTTAAAGGTACGCTACTTTGCTGAATACATACGCATGAGCGTACAAAATCCGTACGAATCCTTAGCGTACTATTGTCTAGCAATTGCGTAATACGCAGGCACGCGCGACGCTAGGCCGCAGCATGCACTCCTCAGAGGCAGAACGAAGTTTTCAAAATGGCATCCACTCCACTACCTCATCCACTTTCTCCTCTACAACAATTTTGCGACTTGGTGGGTTAGCCTGGTGGAACAGTGGCCAACAATTACGAAGTCTACCAGTAGAAGCTGCGGCTACATGTCCTTTGGCACTGCTAGCCTATGTCACCTTCTCCTTTTTTTTTAAGCTCGAGGTCCGGCTGGAAGTGGAACTCTTCTGCTTCTCCATGCCAGACATTTTCACTTGACTGTGGAAGCAGGCAATCAGGTCTTTGTCTCTCTCCATGTCTCTCCTTCACTCTCCCTGTCTGATTAATATTACTAGCCCTGCACTAGTCCTGATATGTGTATTATGGATGCCTAGAACAACACCACAATTTACAGAAAATGGTTCTCTGTCTTTCACAAGCTTCTGATCATCTCAGCAGTCGCAGCACAACTGATGTCACTGGTTTACCGAGTCGATGGGTCAATCAGAGCAAGCCCTTCCAACTAGGTCAGGTGACCGGGATTTTTGCCGCTCTCACCGCGAGCATTTCCGCACAAATAACAAACATACAGTAAAAGTTTGCTAATTAACTGAATTCGTACGCATCAGCGTATAAATTAACTGATACATAGCATTAGCGTACAAAGGTTTAAGAACATTTAAAATTCGAACGGAGCGAATCTGAATAGATCCGGATCCGATTCGGAGTAGAAAAGTGCGAAGATTCGTATTGAATCTACGAAGTGGCGAAAATCTCTAATTACAGCTAAATTCTTAGCAAACTCATAACAATATGAGAGTTTATGAGCTGTCAGGAGTTTAGGGCTACACAAGAACAATCAGCTATGTTCCCTGAAAGGACACAGTGTAGACAGAAAGTCTGTAATTGTGCATATACACAGAAAATCAATTCTGTACAGAAAATAAAGACCATTAAAAATTATTTTTAGCTTTAAATGAGTCCAATGAAATAATAGAAAAAATGCCCTCAAAGGTGTCCATTGCCTTTAATCCCATGATATACATATGATCCCATGATTATGTAATAGAACTAATTTTAGTCATTTTTTTAGCAGCTGTGCCATTTGTGAACCAGGATTTTTCACAAAATTGAGATTATTCAGTGGTTTCCAATTTTACCCATCAACTGGATAGCACAGGTTCAGGTAAAACTACTAGTAGCACTTGGCTGCCGTGGACCATAACTGAAAAAGGGAACAAATATTATTATTAATATCAATACTGAATATTAATAATTAATATTGTCTCCTACCTGGATCTCCATTGAAAGAGGATAGATATTGCTTATTAATAACAATTAATAATAATTGTTATCAACAGCAATATCTGACTTTACTGGTATGAAAAGGGCGAAATATCACCAATTATCAGATGATAACAGTCAATATTCCCCTTTTCCCCCTAGCTCGTGGGATTGTTCATAGTTTATCAGTTTATACCACAGATACAGTATTTTGCCTTGGTATCACCAGGAATAACGCACAACTCTTGCAGATATAGCATAAAATACACCTTTACTCAACTACAATATCTAGGTACAACATATACAAATACTTTCAATATCATGGTCACATCAGTATACATACAGCATGTAACTGGCCTATAGTCTAATAATATAGACAAAAGATACTTAGCCTTAGCATGTATGGTCTAAGACAGGAAGCTGGTCTCTCCTGGAATGCCCCAGTGGCTAGGTATATTAACCCCTTAATGACCGGGCCATTTTGCACCTTCGTGACCAGACTGATTTTTGCTAATCTGACATGTGTCAGTTTATGTGGTAATAACTTTGGAACGCTTTTACTTATCCAGGCCATTCTGAGATTGTTTTCTCGTCACATATTGTGCTTCACGACAGTAGTAAATTTGTGGCAAAATATTTCATTTTTATTTATAAAAAAATAGCAAATTTAAAAAAAATTTGGAAAAATTAGCAAATTTCCAAATTTTGATTTCTCTACTTTCAAAATAAATAGTAATACCTCCAAAAATAGTTATTATTTTACATTCCCCATATGTCTACTTTATGTTGGCATCATTTTATAAATGTCATTTTACTTTTTTAGGACGTTAGAGGGCTTAGAAGTTTAGAAGCCATTTTTCAAATTTTCACCAAATTTTCCAAAACCATTTTTTTTAAGCACCAGTTCAGATGTAAAGTGATTTTGAGTGGCTTACATAATGAAACCCCCCATAAATGACCCCATTTTAGAAACTACACCCCTCAAATTATAAAAAACTGCTGTTACAAACTTTGTTAACCCTTGAGGTGTTCCACAAGAATTAAAGGAAAATGGAGGTAAAAATAGTTTGTAGGCACCATTTTGTAATTGAGAGACCCTGACGTACCCCTACAGTGGAAACCCTCAAAAAGTGACCCCATTTTGGAAACTACACCCTTCAACGAATATATTAAGGGGGGTACTGGCCACTTTGACCCCCTAAGCGTTTTACGGAATTTGGAAACACTTGGCTATGAAAATGAAAAGTTTCATTTCTTCCAATAAAATGTTGCTATAGCCCCAATTTTTTTTATTTGCATAAGGGGTAACAGGAGAAAAGCACCCCATAATATGTTACCCATTTTCTCCTGAATACGGCATCACCCCATAAGTGGTGGTAAACTGCTGTGGGGGCACATGGCAGGACTCAGAACAGAAGGAGTGCCATATGGATTTTACAACACAGATTTTGATGGATTGGTTTGCGGGAGCCATTGATTTTTATTTTTTTGAGCTATTGTCTTATGTAGGGGCTCATTTTTTGCAGGATGAGGTGAGGTTTTCATTGGTACCATTTTGGGGTAAATACGCCTTTTTGATCGCTTGGTATTACTCTTTTTGTGAGTCAAGGTGAAAAAAATAGCTGTTTTGGCATAGTTTTTTTTAGCATTTTTTTACAGCATTCACCTGAGGGGTTTTTACGAACGCGGCGATACCCAATATGTCTAACATTTTTATTATTGTTAAGTTTTACACATTAGATGCATTTTAGAACAGAATTAAATCTTGTTTATGTGTTGCCATTTTCAGAGAGCCATATTTTTTTTATTTTTCGGGCGATTGTCTCAGGTAGGGTATCATTTTTGCAGGACAAGATGACGGTTTGATTGGTACCATTTTGGGTTAAATACACCTTTTTGATCGCCTGCTATTACACTTTTTGTGAGGGAAGAGGGAAAAAAATGGCTATTTTGGCATAGTTTTTTATTTATTTTTTTTACAGCATTCGCCTGGGGGGCCATCTCATGTAATATTTTTATAGAGCAGGTTGTTACGGACGTGGCGATACCCAATATGTCTAACATTTTTATTTTTGGAAAGTTTTACACATTAGATGCATTTGTGAACAGAATAAAATCTTTTTTTTGTGTTGCTATTTTCTGAGAGCCATATTTTTTTATTTTTCAGGCGATTGTCTTAGTTAGGGTCTCATTTTTTGCGGGACAAGATTACGGTTTGATTGGTACCATTTTGTGGTACATACGCTTTTTTGATCGCCTGCTATTACACTTTTTGTAAGGGAAGGTGACCAAAAAATGTCTGTTTTGGCACAGTTTTTTTTTTTTTTTTTTTTTTTAACTGCGTTCACCTGGCGGGGTGGATGACATGATATTTTTATAGAGCCGGTCGATACGGACGCGGCGATACCTAATATGTATACCTTTCTTTTTTCACCTTTTTTTTTACCATTTTTTTAACTTTTTTTTTGAAAATGGCTTATTTTTTTTTAACTTTTATTATTATTATTATTTATTTATTTTTACTTTATTTTTTAACTTTTCATTTTCCACTTTATTTAACTTTTGGGGGTCTGATCCCCTTTACAATGCATTACAATACTTTTGTATTGTAATGCATTGGCTGTAAGTGTATTACTCAGTGTAATACACTTACAGCCTGCTTCCTGTGCGATCCAGGGGGCTGGATCGCACAGGAACGCAGGGATAGCAGCCACGATGCCTAAGGAAGGCATCGGGCTGCTATCCAAGCCATCGGGTCCCCGTCACAGCAGCACGGGGACCCGATGGCCCCGCTCGCCATCCTGAATAGCGGCAGACCATGCCGCACGCCTCATGTGCCGCGGTCAGCGCTGACCGGGGCACATGAAGGGTTAATGCGCCGGCATCGGTGTTTTCACCGATGCTGGCGCATTCAGCAGGGGTCCGGCTATTGGGCACAGCCGGACCCCGTCGCTCGTCCGTCCTGGGGCTCCCTGACACCCCTTTTCTGCAGCTCCGTCTTTAGACGGCGCTGCAGACTGGGGATTTGCGCCGCCCGCCGTCTAAAGACAGTGGGCGGTCGGCAAGGTGTTAACACCTGCCTCCCCCAATTCCTTGTACTTGTGATGTAAGCACAGGAAGGGGCGGGGTCATGACTATGAAACCACATGGCAAAGTGATGTCACTCACTCAACCATGTGTCCAATTTAAATATGAAAACAGGACTGAGTCTCAGCCCTGTAACAATAACAAATAATATAAATAAAAACCGTAAGCAATCACGGCGGTATGTTTACATAACACAGAATTTATATTTTATCATAATTATGTAATATTCACATTTCAAAGGATATGAATATGGCTGAAACATTGCAGAAATATGAGTTTCTTTATAAATTCGTTTTTTTCCCCCTTCCTTTGATATAAGGACCTGCATGTTTTATTTCCCAGTTTACTAAAGTAGTGTAGTGTCAGGTATACAAAATGTTCCCGACAGTATAACAAGCAGAATAGGTTTCACGTGCGCTGGCTCACCAATTATTTACTGCCTCTTTGATCACCGTGGTTCATAATGTCAAAACAGCATTTTCTTTGGGTTGACATGTCCTTTCTCAGGCTTGCACGTTTGCAGAAATAAGAAATCTCCTAAAAACGTGTGCATCCATTCCAGAAATTAGCAGTGTATGCAGAAGCGAACATTAAGCAGCCATTTACTTTACATGATGTGATTTATACATACTTTTCTGCTTCATTATCATTGCTGGTACAGAAATGCATGAAAAATGATGGCTTGCTACCTCAGGAGATTCTCCAGTTCATGGCAGCAGAAAAACACATCCCAGTGCATTGCATAATGTATCCTGAAGTTGCTAAGTTACTCCACTCAGTTATGAATCCGGAACTTCATTCTTTGTACTAGTCATTGACCTCTTAAAAGTTTACTTTGCTTAATGTAACATTTCATGTGCCCACATGGTATAGGGTGCTGCTAGAATGTTAAGTAGCCCACAATTTCAGGTATTATCTCTTATGTTTAAGGGGTTGGAAAACTGCTCTTTAGATTGTCAATTGCCTGGGGATACGCTGATCTTGCAGGGGATATCTTGCTGCTGGAGCCACCATGATCTGCTATAATCTTCAGGGCATCTACTGAAAAAATGCTGGACTGCAATGCTGGATGAGGGGAACCTAATGGAACCAAACAGTGTTCCTTCATTGATTTTAATAGTTGCTGTCAGTCTGTGATTGATGTTGCTTTCTGCAGTTGGTAAATAGCTAGAGGTTCTGAGCAGGAAGTCCTTCAGCATATCCTAAGAGGGAACTTGTCTACAGCAGACAACCTTTGAAGGCTAGTCTACCTGCTGGGAATTATTAACCCAAAATGTAGAAATGGATCTTCATGTTTGTAAATGGCACTTTTTTCAGATTCAAGTCTTAGAAGGCGAATAAAATAGACTTGGTCAGCTACGACAGGTCTTACGTTACAAATATACAGTTTAGTGTTTATTGGCAGAGCGTCTAATCTTTTCTGTTTAGCAACATTCACATAAAGTACAAGAAATAACTTCCTCGTACATTGCCTGCAATATAAAGCTGCTTATATCCTGTCTGCTTTATTCTCTGAGCCGACTGGCCCCACACAGCTATAATCAGCTCTGAGCTTTGTACTATATCTTTATATCCCACGAATGCCAATCCAAGTTCATTCTGTAAAGAAAACATACATGCAAAGCATCTCACTTCCCTTGGGAACAGAAAATCTATTTTTGCTTGGTGAGATATAACGCGCCACAAAATAGCAGATCAGACATCTAGCACAAGCATATTTTAATAATGCTATTACAATATTTGGTAGAGTGAGCTTGGACTGAATTAAACAAAGCATTACACAAGTGATTGTCACAGAATTATTTTTTTGGCTTTAAAGGAAAATATGCCATGGTTTAAAAAAAATCTGACTAGTAATGTAGGTTGATGTGGGAAATGACACATCTTGGCTACTACATAGAGGTCTGGGTTTCTCTGCTTGGTGCTGACTTTTAGGACTGACTAGATGCCACCCCTAATGGCCACAGTTTATAGCTATAGGGGGTCATTTTTAAGACTGGTGTTTTAGACAGTGGTCATAATAAAGCCCTATAGCTGATAGTGGATCTCCAAAGTTATGTAGAGGTGCAGGCTCTTCATAACCTTGGTGCATCCGCCACTGCTTATAAATGTAAGACAGCTTCCTAGCAGTCTTACATTTAGACTATATTCTATGCCTGCCGACTAGTCCCCTTCCCCAGCACGCCCACTTTTTTAGACCTGGTGCGACCAGGAAGAAGTCGGAGATTGCAGCACAACTCACTTTGTTGTGTATTTGTACCTGTTTTTGTATCCTGATCCTGTTCTGGTTTTGCCTGTCTGGATTTCACCTCTTTCTGTCTTACTACTCATTTTCCATTTTGGTTTAGGCCCTTGCACTTAGCTGAGAATGGATTCTTGTCCAGTTGTGGGCCATCCCTTAGGACAGATCTTGCAAGTAGGTAGTGTCCCTGTAGTCATGTGGGTGGAGCACAGGGCTTCACTGTTCCCTACCCTTTCATGACACAAACCCTATAGTACATATACAAAGAAATGGATATTAGAACATGTTAAAGTGATTGGTTAGAGGAGTTGTCTCACTTCAGCAAATGTCATTTATCATGTAGATAAAGTTAATACAAGGCACTTAATAATGTATTGTAATTGTCCATATTGCTTCCTTTACTTGCTTGATTAATTTTTTCATGGACTTCTGGTTTCCATGGTTACGACCACCCTGAAATCCAGGAGCAGTGGCCGTGCTTGCACGCTGTAGGAAAAAGCGCTGTCCTATGTGTGTTCCCATGGTCCCAACCACCAGAGTGGTTTTTTCCTATAGTGTGCAAGAACAGTTACCACTTCTGGATTAAAGGGCGATCGTAACCATGGAAACAAGTGTATAATGTGGTGAAAAAATGAATCAAGCCTGCAAAGGTGGCAATATGGACAACCAATATACATTAGAAAGTGTCTTGTATTAAACTTTGAGAAATATGTATGTAAAGGAAATAAAATAATGTAGAAGTAAATATGTGATAATTAGTGTTGAGCTAATCAAAGCCAAACTAATTGATTTTGATCCAAATTTCAGGAAAAATTTGATTTGCGGCGAAGCAGCTGGTAACAAATCTATTTTTCCTGAAATGTGGATTAAAAAATACACACTCACCTTATCCATTTGCAAGGGAAAAGGGTATCAAGGCCATCTTGATTTCAGAAACCGCACAAAATCTTGTGCAGAATGGCGCATGACGTCACCATGCTGAGACTAGGCAGTATTGGTTAGATGACAGAAAATCTATGTCAATGATCTGTTACTTTCTGCCCTTAGATAAAATCAGAGAAGGTAGAATAATGAGAATATGTCCCTATGTCTCTGCAAAGCCGGAGGTATGATGAGAAATATAGGTTGCAGTAGAAGAATCATATTTGAGGGGATAAAAGAATCAGGATGGCAGACAATCCACAAATGGCACATCAACTAAAACAGGCATACACAAGGTATGCACAAGATCCTCTCTTTTATTCATTAATAATGGCCTATCCTGTGTATACAAGAATATGAGGAAAAAAAAGCTTCTTTAAGTGTGGCACAGGAAAGTAAATGTAAGTTAAGGCGCCAGTCACATGACCAAATGGCGGGTCCGCAATACATGGGCACTGACCATATACACTCCGTGGTATGGATGTGAACCCATTGACTTGAATATGTCCATGATCTGCAAGATACAGCTTAAGATAGGACATGTCTAGAGATGAGCAAGCATACTCGTCCGAGCTTGGTGCTCGTTCGAGTATTAGGGTACTCGTAAGTGCTCGCTGCACGGACAAGTATCTCGCCATGCTCGAGGAAATGGCAACTTCCGCATCGTGCTTTTTTGGCGCCTATAAACACAGCCAATCACAAGCCAGGAGACTCTACGGTACACCCAGCATCACGTGGGGCCCTTACATGTCGATAGCAGGGGTTGGCTGGCCTGATCAGGTGACCCTGGAATATACTAGTGACTGGCCGCGGTGCTCAGCTCAGATGCCGTCTGGATGTTGTTAGGGATATAGCTGCTGCCTTTCAGGGAGAGTGTTAGGGCCTGCATTTAGTTCTCTGTTAGGCAGGAATCACCCACAAAGAACCCAACAGCCCTTCTAAGGGCTAGAAGACATTTTTTTTTGTCTCCTGGCTTGGCTGGCTGGCTGGCACTAGTAGTGCAGCTATCGCCATATATAACCCCCCTTTTTTTTTTATGTTATATCTCAGTGATACAAATCCATTGCACACAGCAGTGTGGAACCATTCTGTGTGTCACAGTTCAGTACACTCACTATTTTCTGTCCAGGTGACACTTTCTGTACGTCACAGAATAGAACCAAGTCATTTGCTACCTGTCAAGTATACAGCTTGATCCTAAAAATCTCTGTGCGACATTTGTCTGGGTCGCAGTCTAAATAGCCACCGTCAGTAGGGTGTCAGTCAGCTCTACCATAGTTTCTGCACGTCACTTTCCAAAAAAAACAAAAATTCAAAACAAAATATACAAAAAAAATTAGTTTTTTTGTTGTTTTAGCTCAGTGATACAAATCCATTTTACACAGCTGCGTGTAACCTTTCTGTGTGTCACAGTTCAGCACACTCGCTCCAATCCGTATATTCTGTCCAGGTGACACTTTCTGTACGTCACAGAATACAACCAAGTCATTTGCTACCTGTCACGTATAAAGATTGATCCTAAAAATCTCTGTGCGACATTTGTCTGGGTCGCAGTATAAAAAGCCACCGTCAGTAGGGTGTCAGTCAGCTCTACCATAGTTTCTGCACGTCACGTTCCAAAAAAAAACATAACAAAAAAAAATAGAAAAAAAATATATAAAAAAAAATTATTTTTTTTGTTGTTTTAGCTCAGTGATACAAATCCATTTCAGACAGCTGTGTGGAACCTTTCTGTGTGTAACAGTTCAGCACACTCACTCCAATCCATATAAACTGTCCAGGTGACACTTTCTGTACGTCATTTAATTAAACCAGACTGAACAAGTTTGTGGGTTTCAGTACACCAGGCCCGTTTATTTTTTTTATATCATACACTTATATACAGAAAATGTTGAACCCCAGAACTAAGGGTCAAGGACGAGGGCGTGGGCATTCAATTACTGCAGGGGGCAGAGGCCATGGTCCTGGGCAGGGTGAGACAGTACCTGCTGATGAGGGAGCTGTGGAACGCCACAGAGCTACACTCCCTAGCTTCATGTCTCCACTTACAGGGACACGTGGTAGAGGACTGTTGAAACCACAACAGTGCGAACAGCTGATGTCGTGGATTGCGTACAATGCTTCAAGTAATTTGTCCACCAGTCAGTCTTCCACGCAGTCCACCCACGTTACCCAAGAGAGCACTCCTCTGGCTCCTCCACCTCAACCTCCTATCCGCCAGTCTGCCCCCTCCCAGGAAAATTTTGAATGCGATCCGGCATACTCTCAGGAACTGTTTTCTGGACCCTTCCCAGAGTCACAAACCACTTCTCAGGTTGCTGCTGACCTCGTTCCCGATGCCCAAGTTTTCCAACTGTCGCAGTCTGTGGGTGATGATGATGATCATGATGACAATGTTGAGTTAGTGGAAGAAGTTTGTGAAGAGGTGTCGGATGATGAGGAGACACGGTTGTCAGACAGTGGTGAAGTTGTTGTCAGGGGAGGAATTCCGAGGGGGGAGCAGACTGAGGAATCGGAGGATGACGAGGTGACTGACCCAAGCTGGGTTGATATGCCAAGTGAAGACAGTGCTTCTGAGGCGGAGGCGAGTGCTGCACCAGAACAGGTTGTAAGAGGCAGTGGTGTGGCCAGAGGGAGAAGCAGGGCCATAGCTGGTGCATCAGCAGCAACTGTTTCACGTAGTGAAGCTCCCGTGGCGAGGCCTAGATGTTCGCAAGTCTGGAGGTTCTTTAAAGAAAGTGAGGATGACCAACGGACTGTGGTGTGCAACCTGTGCCACAACAGGATCAGCAGGGGTGCCACCACTACTAGCCTAACCACCACCAGCATGCGCAGGCATATGAGTGCTAAACACCCCACTCAATGGAACCAAGGCCTTTCACCACCTCCTGCGGGTCACACCACTGCTCCTTCCCCTGTGTCACTCGCTGCCTCTGCTAGTCAACCCCCTGCGTCACTCGCTGCCTCTGCTAGTCAACCCCCTGCCCAGGACCCCGGCACGAGTGTGGGTAAGCGCCAGCAGGCGGTGCTCAAACTGCTGAGCTTAGGTGACAAAAGGCACACCGCCCAAGAGCTGTTACATGGCATCACGGCGCAGACCGATGTGTGGCTGGCACCGCTGAACCTCAAGCCAGGCATGGTTGTGTGTGACAACGGGCGTAACCTGGTGGCGGCTCTGCAACTTGGCAGACTGACACATGTGCCATGCCTGGCCCACGTGTTCAATCTCATAGTTCAGCGGTTCCTCAAGACATACCCCAATCTGTCTGATTTGCTCACCAAGGTGCGCCGCATCTGTGCGCATTTCCGCAAGTCGACCACAGATGCTGCCACTCTCAGGGCAGCGCAGCGCCGCCTACAACTGACCGCTCACCGACTGTTGTGCGACGTGCCCACGAGATGGAATTCGACATTAAACATGTTATCCAGAGTTTACCAGCAGCGCAGAGCGATTGTAGACTGTCAGATGTCAACTTCCACCAGAACTGGTAGTCAGGTCAGTCAGATTCCTCAAGTCTACAATGAGGAGTGGACGTGGATGTCTGATATCTGCCAGGTGTTGAGCAACTTTGAGGAGTCAACACAGATGGTCAGCGGCGATGCCGCCATTATCAGCCTCACCATCCCGCTGCTTTGCCTGTTGAAAAACTCACTGCTCAGCATCAAGTCGGATGCTTTGCGCTTGTCACAGGAGATGGTGGAGGAAGATATGTCGCTTGATAGCCAGAGCACCCTCCGGTCTGTTTCTCAGCACGTATCGGAGGAGAGGGATGAGGATGAGGAGGAAGAGGAGGAGAATGTCGGTGAGAGAGTAGAGGGTACCAGTGCTCAGTCCTTAACTCTTGAGCGTGTATGGGCTGAAGAGGAGGACTTGGTGGAGGAGGAGGAGGAGGAGGAGGAGGAAATGGAGAATCAGACCAGTGAGGAGAGGGAATTGTTGTGTGTTGGGACTCTGGCACACATGGCAGACTTCATGTTAGGCTGCCTATCCCGTGACCCTCGCGTTAGAAGAATTTTTTCAAACACCGATTACTGGGTGTTCACTCTCCTGGACCCACGGTACAAGCAGAACCTTTCCACTCTCATCCCTGCAGAGGAAAGGAATATGAGAGTGAATAGATATCAACAGGCCCTGGTGCACAAGCTGAAACAATTCTTCCCATCTGACGCTGCTAGCAGCAGAGGGCATGGTTCTGTGGGCCAAGTAGCGGGGGAGAGGAGGCGAGCAGGCAGCTTGTCCAGCACTGGCAGGGGAACGCTCTCCAAGGCCTTTGCCAGTTTTATGTCACCCCAGCAAGACACTGTCACCTGTCCCCAGTCTAGGCAGAGTATGGGGGAGCTGTACAGAAAGATGGTGAGGGAGTACCTAGCTGACCATACCAACGTCCTTAGCGATCACTCTGCTCCATACAACTACTGGGTTTCAAAGCTGGACATGTAGCCTGAACTGGCGCTGTGGCCTGCCCTGCCGCTAGCGTGCTGTCAGAGCGGGTATTCAGTGCAGCTGGTGGCGTCATCACTGATAAGCGTACACGCCTGTCAACTGACAGCGCTGACAGGCTGACGCTTATTAAAATGAACAAAGCCTGGATTTCACCGGAATTCAAATCTCCTCCGGGGGAAAGCAGCTAAAGACTTAAATATTTTATGTATCCGATTCCTCTTCTCTACTCCTCCTCCTCCTCCTCCTCCATATCGTCTTTGCCTAACGCTGACCAAAAAAATGCCATTTTTCAGAGGTCCAACTGGCACTCTTTTACCACAATTTTTCAGGAGGGCCACCTACAGTCCCTCTGTCCAAACTATTTTTCTGGAGGTCCACCTACAGGCCCTCTGTCCAAATAATTTTTCTGGAGGTCCACCTACAGGCCCTCTGTCCAAACAATATTTCCGGAGGTCCACCTACAGGCCCTCTGTCCAAACAGTTTTTCTGGAGGTCCACCTACAGGCCCTCTCTCCAAACAATTTTTCCGGAGGTCCACCTACAGGCCCTCTCTCCAAACAATTTTTCCGGAGGTCTACCTACAGGCCCTCTCTCCAAACAATTTTTCCGGAGGTCTACCTACAGGCCCTCTGTCCAAACAATTTTTCTGGAGGTCCACCTACAGGCCCTCTCTCCAAACAATTTTTCCGGAGGTCCACCTACAGGCCCTCTCTCCAAACAATTTTTCCGGAGGTCCACCTTCAGGCCCTCTGTCCAAACAATTTTTCCGAAGGTCCACCTACAGGCCCTCTCTCCAAACAATTTTTCCGCAGGTCCACCTACAGGCCCTCTCTCCAAACAATTTTTCCGGAGGTTCACCTACAGGCACTCTCTCCAGTTCCAGTTTCCAGTTTTATTTGCGCAAACTGCGTAAATTTTTATTTTTGGGATAGGTTTGAAAAATAATATTACCTGCGTATCTATATTGCCCAACATTGGATATGGTAGCAAGCAGAAGACCAAACACATGCTGCCAACAGGGTTCCGCAAATTCCTGGTCCACAATGTCAAGGAGCTCGAGGTTCTGTTGATGAGCAAGTCCTTCTGTGCTGAAATCGCCCACAACGTCTCCATCTAAGAACCTAAAGACCATTGTGGAGAGAGTGGCACAGCTCGCCATCATAGTGACGAACCCCAACGAAGAGAACGAATAAATATCTCTGTGGTTATTTGTGCTAAATAAAAGTTAAATAAACACAAAAAAAAAAAATTGATCTGTTCCTGTGCCTGATCCACCCAAGTTGAATCTGTCCCATCATGAGAAAGTCCCCCCAAGGAGTCCCCACTGTAACTTGCTTCCCATACAACTACCTCACCCCCACTACACCTGTGTCTCGCCATTGTCCACCACCTCCTCAGACAACACTGGTAAATCCCCACTGTCAGCACACGGAGACTGCAAAAGGTCTTGTGAATTGGGGCAGAGAATGTTGCGGGCTAGCACATCAGAGAAGGGGTGACTATGGGGTTCCAGGGAGTACGTGTCCACATGCAATATCCATTTAAAAGTCATGCCACAATTGATCGAGCTCATAATTGACAATTTTCCCGGTTGATGCTAAATTTTTAAGTTGGGGTCCTGCGTCGTCATTCTAACTACATCCGGCTGTTGTCACCACCACACACGCTAGCCCAGGGGGCACTCCTCTGGCTCTTCCAGCTCAACCTCCTTCCCCCCACCTACAGGCCCTCTCTCCAAACAATTTACGTCTTTGTCCTATCTTTCTCTCTCTCCAAACCATTTTTCCGGATAGCTGCCATATACGGTATTAAACTGAGTAGTATACATGGAAGACATACCACTCTTGATCAATCTCATAATTTACGACTGTACCGGTTGATGCTAAATTTTTAAGTTGGGGTCCTGCGTCGTCATTCTAAATACATCCGGCTGTTATCACCACCACACACGCTAGCCCAGGGGGCACGTCCCCTATCCTAGCCCGGATAGGGGACGTATTAGATATTGTACTGATGTTTTTTTTGGTTCTTCTTTTAATTGCCTCCTGACCTGTGATAGGCAGAGCATGGACACGTCCTCTTAGCTGCAGTGGGAAAGACACTCCCCTGGCCAGAGCAAGCTCTTTTTCCATTTTCCGTGGTCGAAAAATCCATGAAATATAAGGTCCCAAGATAGGGGACGTATACGGTATTAAACTGAGAAGAATCGATACCATACCGGTTGATGCAACAGTTTTTCCAAATCCATTCCGGCTGTTGTCACCACCACACACGCTAGCCCAGGGGGCACTCCTCTGGCTCTTCCAGCAAAACCTCCTTCCCCCCAGCCTGCCCCCCACCTACAGGCCCTCTCTCCAAACAATTTACCCGGGTAGGGGACGTATTAGATATTGTACTGATTTTTTTTTTGTTTTTCTTTTAATTGCCTTCTGCGATAGACGGGAATCAAACCTGGGTCAACTGCTTGGGAAGCAGCTATGCTCACCACTTTACCACCAACAGCCACAGCAACTGATAAGAACAGATACTAAACTTGATGTCAGCTGCAGTGCCAGCATGAGCAGTGGTGTCACCTGCAGGCGGTGATGGACCTTCGTTGCACCTAGTTGGGTGCTTCCCTAACATGTGATGGGTATTTGCCTCGCCTTTCTTGGTCTGGGTGAGCACAATTGCCATGAGGGTAACCACCAGGCTGTTGCCTGAGAATTTGGGGTAATGGTGGGATTAGGCAGCCTCAGAGGCATCCATGCATGCTGCCCCTGCTGTTTCCTGTCCATTTCCGTGCTGTTTCCATCATTTTCTCAGGTTTCCAGGTTTTCACCCAGCCTTCCCTAGGCAGAGCCTTGGTCCCCTGCAAAAATGCTCGAGTCTCCCATTGACTTCTGTGGGGTTCGTTATTCGAAACGAGCACCCAAGCATCGGGAAAAGTTCGACTCGAATAACGAGCACCCGAGCATTTTAGTGCTCGCTCATCTCTAGACATGTCCTATCTTTTGCAGAACAGGCTCAAGGATCGGAAGCCCAATAAAGCACTATGAAGTGCTTTTGGCTCCGCACATGTTCTATCTTTTGCCATATCTTGTGGATTGTGGACCTATTCAAGTACACATGGCTGGTGCCTATGCATTGAAGACAGCTATTTTCGGTCTGCAGCACTGGCACGGAGCTTTTACATTCGTCTGAATGAGCCCTAGCACTGATTAACTGATTAATGGACAAGTTTGAGATTTGTCTAGTTTAGGCTACCAATTCTCACAATTGGGTGTTGACTTAGTGTTCATTGGAATCAATGGCTCTCTATTCATTTTCTATGGTGCCTGACTGCAGGCAACCGCTTCACATTATAAGTCTCATATGTCATTTGCTATTACGAAGAAGTATTTGCATAAGCATTGAATAATGAAAGCCATGATTATTAGGATTGTCATTGCTATAACATATTACTAAAGCTGTTAACTACAATAATAAATATTTCATATATGAATATAACCTGTTTATTACACGTAATTTCTGCTGACAGTACTTTATATTATCAATTAATTCCTACAGACTCCTCATAGCAATAAATAGTGCACATCTGGCAGAGCTAAGCTCTTGGCAGTACGTGTATACAGAGTATACACGCAGAAACCTAACACTCTTCTTTTAAACGTATTTAAATTGAAAGAAACACTTGAAAATTAATAAAGTAATAATTTATATTTTTTTGGCTTTAAAATTCATTTGTAAAAGATTTGTAATTTCTAAACAATAGAGAAGGATTCAGCAAGTTTTCTTGAATTCATGCTTTAATATTCTCTCCCAAATATTCACATAAAAAAATCACCAAGAAAAAATGATTACCTCCAAGTGATTGAACGTTTCTGAATGAGTTTCCTCCCATTTAACGAGCAACTGTTGGAAAGCAAGACTGTAAGGCTCATTATTAGTAATTATATGAATTATGTAAAATTTATAACAGCGGCATACATTATAATGAGTATGTATCATCAGGAAGATTTACTGTATATAAATTAAAGCTCAGAAACGAGGCATTAAACATACAACACTATAATTCACCTTTAAAATCTGAGTCAGGCTAGAACAAAAAAAGTATAATAAAAATAGATTAAGGGATCAAATCCAATAGAAGAAACACTGCTTGGGAAAATTAGCCATCTGTTCAGTGAGAAATCTACATGTAGAGTAAAATCGCTTAAACAGAGAACTCGGTTAACTTCTGGTCACAATAAAGATGTTAAGTAATGAACTAAAACCACATTGCCAGTGAATGTCATTTTCTCCTTTTTCAAAGCAGTGAAGCAGCGCTGTCTATTATGTGATGCAAAAGATCTAGGAAGACAGAAAGAAATTCAGTCGTGCCCTGGGAAGTACTTGGACAGCTGATGTTAAAAGCTGTTTTCTGGTTTTATGTTATAAATTGTATAATGAAAGGTTTGGCATCTTTCTAGTAGACTTTGAGGGTCATTTACTAACTTATATGCACTAGTTTCCCGGCTCACGTCAGGTCTAAAAAGGGGGCATTGCTTGGGCGGGGAATTGGGATCATTTATCATTTTCTACACCTGTTTTAGGCGTAGAAAATGTTCTAAATCTATGCCAGCAAGAGAGATGGCGTAGATTTAGACCAACGGTGGATGCTCTGAAGTTATGTAGAGGCTGATGCCTCTTCGTGACTTCAGTAGATCCACCACCGGCGCTCAGGGTTATTAAAACCAGCATCTAAAAGGCTAGTCTTAATAAATGACTCCCTTTGTGTTTCAATGGCTAAGAGTTTATGAGATGTCTACTTACTGGTAGGCAATGGAAACTTTTTTTTTGACTTTGAGACTGAAAGTCTATCCTAAACATAAGTTGCACAGCTAAACATTAGGATTTGCATGTAAAAATGAATGCTCCCTAACTGCAAACAGTGATCTTGAAAGTGGACAGGAGTTGAAATACAAAGTATATCAAAATCATATATACAACAAATGAGCTTTATTATATTTATTATATGTAATGAGGTCTATTCAGTGCCATTGATGTCCACTATGCGACGGAACCAGCACTGGTGTCTTGCTACTTCATTATCTAGTTGTTAATTTTTTTTGTAGCCATCTATTTCATATCTTGCAGTTTCCTGATGGTTCGGATGTAGAACATTCCAAGAATTAGCTTGTTTTAAGGGAGCAACATATTATATAATGGAAAAATAGTAAAACAACAACATTAGCAGAGATGCTAGATTACCAATCTTACTCTAAATTGAAACTTGGTTGTAAAGTGGTTGATTTTTTTGTTTTGTTTCTTAGATTAGTTATTTTTAAGGTGTTTTTGAATTCCCTTAGAGATTCCTATGGGAAAGAGCCCTGAAGAAAAAAGCAATACCTACAGGATGCTGGTTTTTCACAAAAACACCCAAAAAACAATAAAAATGTACAAATTCATAATCTGTCATGCAATGTTTATGTGTACTGAAATTCATAGTTCACTATAGACTTTAAAGTCTGGCTACATGGGAAAAAAAACTTTGAAAAGTAAGAATAGCAAAAATATGTGAGACGAATCATAGGAGTTCAACAAATACTTAAAGTGCACCTTGAACTATTCAAAAGTGTGAAAATGTGGCAGAAGAGCCAGTTTTTACTTATAGTTATTATTAATCAGTATTTTGGTTATGGAATATCAAACATTTTCTTTCCTTTCTAATTCTATATATTAAGAAATACATCCATTTGTTAACTTATGCTGAGCAATGGAAAAGAAGTTATTTTAAATGTCAAGAGCTTTAGTTTTAGAAATACCGTTACCCTGCATAGTCTCTCACATTCTATTCACCTTTTGAATTTCATCTTTTATATTTTATATACTGTGCTTCAGTCTTTCAGTCTGTGAGGTATTTCTGTTCTATTCCTTCTGATGTATGTGTCTGAAACTTTAGAAATGATGCATGACGTTCTGTTCACAACAGGAATACATATATATACATATATATTAATCATGAGCAACCTGATTCTACCAGTTTGTGATTCAAATCGAATTTCGGATCCACATTTCGCCAAATTTTTGCTCGTTCATTTCAGACAAACAGAGAGAAAGAGGAAGAGAGAGCTTAATATACAAATGTGTGTTCTTCAACAATATATATGCCTGGTCTAAGGGGTAATCTTTCTCATTATGGAGAGCCCCTAGTATGCCGAGTATGTGCACAGTATTGTAGGCAATGCCCCTATGGGTTTCTGGGAAACGTATTAAAATTAACTTTCCTAAATGCCAGCAGATGTTAGACATCATCATTTTCATAGTTTTCCCAGAAATCAAGAGGAGAATTGTCTAGCCTAAACAGTCATCAAATATATCAACTGGTCTCCATAATAGACATAATACCCAACCAAAGGTTCCCCTTAAGGCCTTGCAACTAGAACAGCTGTTCTCATCTAATTTGCTCTGATAAACGGCTTTTGTCCTGAAAGAGCTAATTGCAGATATGAGACTGACTTAGCTATTTTCCTAGCTTTGTCAAATAAGTTGGTCTAGAAAACATCTCTGCCAATCCACTGTGGGAAAATAGCTAAGCCAGACTCACATGGGCAACTAGATCATTTAGGACAAAACCCCTTTATCAGAGTAAAGCAGAGAACAGTTTTTCAAGTTACCTCTGGGTGGGTACTATTTCTATAATGAGACAGTTTGATATGTGTGATGACTGATGTATTTCCCAAAAAAACCACAGGGGCATCTTAGACAACGCATATATATTGTTGTGGAACTCAAAATTTATACTAGTATCTCACCTACCACCAGGAGAAAATATTTTGATGAAAAAGCACTGATTGAACAGTTTGAAAACTACAACAAAAATCTATTGGATACATTTTTCACCTACCTGATTTTTTGTAAGAATTGATGAATCGGTCCCAAACAAAATTTAAAAAAAGTGCTAATCTCTCATATAAATGTTAATTACCTATCTATATGTAGATAGATAGATAGAACATATAAGGTATTAGGACACTTACAGATTACCCCTTCAGGAGCTTTTATGACATCCCATTCTAACTCCATAAGCACTAATATGCACTTGCCCCCCCCCCCCTCATTTGCATCTTCTACTGTGGGACCTTTTTGCCATTCATTTAGAAGGCCATTTGTAAGGTCAGACACTGATGTTGGCCAATAAGGGTCACACAAACATGTTGGATGGTGTTAAGGTCAGGGTCTGTGCCTTTATGGACCTTGCTTTGTGCACTGAGGTGCAGTAATGCTGGAAAAGAAAAAATAACTTTCCCATACAATTGTCCAAAATGTTGTGGTATCCTGAAGCATTAATATTTCCATTCACTGTAACTAAGGGGCCTAGTCCAACCCCTGAGAAACAACCTCAATTCACTAGTCTTCCTCCTTTAACATTTGCAGTTGGTGCAATGTAGACAGGTAGGTAAAGTTCTCCTGGTGGTCAACAAACCTAGACATTAATCAGACTTCAGATAGAAAAGTGGGAATTTTCACATCCAAGAACATGTTTCCACTGCTCTAGAGTCCATATGATGCTTGTCATTGTGCTTGGTTTATATATATATATATATATATATATATATATATATATAATAAATGCCACGTAGCAAGGTAGCAAGTGGAGGGCAATTTTGTGTTTAACATAAAAACTCACACTTTTATTTATCAAATGAGTTGCAAAATGAATAGAAAATATAGTCAAGACATTAGAAATAATGATTTTCATTTGAAATAATAATTTTCTCCTTCAAAACTTTGCTTTCGTCAAAGAATGCTCCATTTGCAGCAATTACAGCATTGCAGACCTTTGGCATTCTAGCTGTTAATTTGCTGAGGTAATCTGGAGAAATTTCACCCCATGCTTCCAGAAGTCCCTCCCACAAGTTGGATTGGCTTAGGCTACTTTCACACTAGCGTTTTTAAATTCCGGTATTGAGTTCCGTCATAGGGGCTCAATACCGGAAAAAAAACGCTTCGGTTTTGTCCCCATTCATTGTCAATGGGGACAAAACTGAACTGAAGACAACGGAATGCTCCTGAAAGCATTCCGTTCCGTCTTCAGACCGGAGAACAAACCGCAACATGCTGCGGTTTTCTCTCCGGTCCAGGCATCCACACCAAGACGGATCCGGAATGACCCCCAATGCAAGTCAATGGGGACGGATCCGTTTGGTGTGACACACCAGTAATCCGGATCTGTCCTCCATTGACTTTCAATGGGGGGTCATTCCGGATCTGGCTACACATATACAGAGATAGATACAGACATACATACATACTCACACATATACACAAACACATATATACTCACATACTCCAGGCAGGGACGCCGGCAGCATGTCTTCACGCGCCTCCTGCGCGCAGCTATGACGTTTCCCCACTGCGCCCAGCAGAGGGCGCTGTGGGGAATTGTCATCACTGCGCACAGGAGGCGCGTGAAGACGTGCTGCCGGCGTCCCTGGCTGGAGTATGTAAGTATGTATGTGTTTGTGTGTATGTGTGTGTATGTATGTATGTTCTCTGTGTCTTGTCCCAATGTCTGTGTCAACATGTGTGGGGCCGGACCGCTGCTCCGGCTCCACACATGTATCAGCGGCAGTACAGATCCTAAAGGGTGCCGGATTTGTGCTGCCGCTAGTGTGAAAGAGGCCTTAAAGGGCACTTTTTGCGTACCATACGGTCAAGCTGGTCCCACAATAGCTCAATGGGGTTGAGATCTGGTGACTGAGCTGGCACTCCATTACAGATAGAATACCAGCTGCCCGCTTCTTCCCTAAATAGTTCTTGCATAATTTTGGAGGTGTGCTTTGGGTCATTGTCCTGTTGTAGGAGGAAATTGGCTCCAATCAAGCGCTGCCCACAGGGTATGGCATGGCGTTGCAAAATGGAGTGATTGCCTTCCTTCAATTCAAAATCCCTTTTACCTTGTACAAATCACCCACTTTACCAGCACCAAAGCAACCCCAGACCATCACATTACCTCCACCATGCTTGACAGATGGCGTCAGGCACTCCTCCAGCATCTTTTCAGTTGTTCTGCGTCTCACAAATGTTCTTCTGTGTGATCCAAACACCTCAAACTTCAATTTGTCTGTCCATAGCACTTTTTTCCAATCTTCCTCTGTCCAATGTCTGTGTTCTTTTGCCCATATTAATCTTTTCCTTTTATTAGCCAGTCTCAGATATGGCTTTTTCTTTGCCACTCTGCCCCGAAGGCCAGCATCCCGGAGTCGCCTCTTCACTGTAGACCAGGGGTGCACAACGTTTTCTGGTTGGGGGCCATATTGCCAGACTGAACCAATGACGAGGGCCGAAAATAAAATTTAAAGGGATATTAAGAACTAAAATACTGTATTTATGTAATATTGAACTCACATCATATACAGTATCATAAATGTATAGTTACACTTCCATGACTCCCTTCTAAATGGAGAAATACATTAAAAATACATGTGAGCAGCTACGAGACATAGTCATACATGCCTGTCACCAGATGGTTGGGGGCCGCACAGAATGGTATCAAGGGCCGCATGTGGCCCCCAGGCCGCAGGTTGTGCACCCCTGCTGTAGACGTTGACACTGGCGTTTTGCGGGTACTATTTAATGAAGCTGCCAGTTGAGGACCTGTGAGGCGTCTATTTCTCAAACTAGAGACTCTAATGTACTTGTCTTGTTGTTCAGTTGTGCAGTGGGGCCTCACACTTCTCTTTCTTTTCTGGTTAGAGCCTGTAAGTGCTGTCCTCTGAAGGGAGTAGTACACACCGTTGTAGGAAATCTTCAGTTTCTTGGCAATTTCTTGCATGGAATAGCCTTCATTTCTAAGAACAAGAACAGACTGTCAAGTTTCACATGAAAGTTCTCTTTTTTTGGCCATTTTGAGAATTTAATCGAACCCACAAATGTAATGCTCCAGATTCTCAACTAGCTCAAAGGAAGGTCAGCTTTATAGCCAGGCTCGGACTGGCCCACAGGGATACAGGTGAATCCCCCGGTGGGCCCCTGAGCAAGGTAGGCCCCTAGTCTCCCACCCCCTGCACAAGTGGCACATAACACAGTAGACTTACTGCACTACATACATATATTCAGTGTACAGCACCTCAACCAGCCTGTGTTCATAGAAAATACTTGTTAGATTATTTATTATATTTGAATGTATCCGTACAGTGGGCCCCCAAAATAATTTTTACTGGTGGGCCCTAGGTACCCCAGTCCGACACTGTTTATAGCTTCTCTAACCAGCAAAACTGTTTTCAGCTGTGCTAACATACAGTACTTGCACAAGGGTTTTCAAGGGATTTCTAAACATCCATTAGCCTTCTTACACAGTTAGCAAACACAATGTACCATTAGAACACTGGAGTGATGGTTGCTGGAAATGGGCCTCTATACACCTATGTAGATATTGCATTAAAAACCAGATGTTTGCAGCTAGAATAGTCATTTACCACATTAACAATGTATAGAGTGTATTTCTGATTAATTTAATGTTATCTTCATTGAAAAAAAACTGATTTTCTTTCAAAAATAAGGAAATTTCTAAGTGACCCTAAACTTTTGAACGGTAGTGTATATATACAGTACAAACCAAAAGTTTGGACACACCTTCTCATTCAAAGATTTTTCAGTATTTTCATGACTATGAAAATCATAGATTCACACTGAAGGCATCAAAACTATGAATTAACACATGTGGAATTATATACTTAACAAAAAAGTATGAAACAACTGAAAATATGTCTTATATTCTAGGTTCTTCAAAGTAGCCACCTTTTGCTTTGATTACTGCTTTGCACACTCTTGGCATTCTCTTGATGAGCTTCAAGAGGTAGTCACCAGAAATGGTATTCCAACAGTCTTGAAGGAGTTCCCAGAGATGCTTAGCACTTGTTGGCCCTTTTGCCTTCACTCTGCGGTCCAGCTCACCCCAAACCATCTTGATTGGGCTCAGGTCTGGTGACTGTGGAGGCCAGGTCATCTGGCGTAGCACCCCATCACTCTCCTGCTTGGTCAAATAGCCCCTACACAGCCTGGAGGTGTGTTTGGGGTCATTGTCCTGTTGATAAATAAATGATGGTCCAACTAAATGCAAACCGGATGGAATAGCATGCCGCTGCAAGATGCTGTGGTAGCCATGCTGGTTCAGTATGCCTTCAATTTTGAATAAATCCCCAACAGTGTCACCAGGAAAGCACCCCCACACCATCACACCTCCTCATCCATGCTTCACGGTGGGAACCAGCCATGTAGAGTCCATCCATTCACCTTTTCTGTGTCGCACAAAGACACGGGGTTGGAACCAAAGATCTCAAATTTGGACTCATCAGACCAAAGCACAGATTTCCACTGGTCTAATGTCCATTCCTTGTGTTCTTTAGCCCAAACAAGTCTCTTCTGCTTGTTGCCTGTCCTTAGCAGTGGTTTCCTAGCAGCTATTTTACCATGAAGGCCTGCTGCACACAGTCTCCTCTTAACAGTTGTTGTAGAGATGTGTCTGCTGCTAGAACTCTGTGTGGCATTGACCTGGTCTCTAATCTGAGCTGCTGTTAACCTGCGATTTCTGAGGCTGGTGACTCAGATGAACTTATCCTCCGCAGCAGAGGTGACTCTTGGTCTTCCTTTCCTGGGGCGGTCCTCATGTGAGACAGTTTCTTTGTAGCGCTTGATGGTTTTTGCGACTGCACTTAGGGACACTTTTAAAGTTTTCCCAAATTTTCGGACTGACTGACCTTCATTTCTTAAAGTAATGATGGCCACTTGTTTTTCTTTACTTAGCTGCTTTTTTTCTTGCCATAATACAAATTCTAACAGTCTATTCAGTAGGACTATCAGCTGTGTATCCACCTGACCTCTGCCCAACACAACTCATGATCCCAACCCCATTTATAAGGCAAGAAATCCGACTTATTAAACCTGACAGGGCACACCTTTGAAGTGAAAACCATTTCAGGTGACTACCTCTTGAAGCTTATCAAGAGAATGCCAAGATTGTGCAAAGCAGTAATCAAAGCAAAAGTTGGTTACTTTTCTAGAACCTAGAATATAAGACATATTTTCAGTTGTTTCACACTTTTTTAAGTATATAATTCCACATGTGTTAATTCATAGTTTTGATGCCTTCAGTGTGAATCTACAATTTTCATAGTCATGAAAATACAGAAAACTCTTTGAATGAGAAGGTGTGTCCAAACTTTTGGTCTGTACTGTATATATATATATATGTGTATATATATACACTCACCGGCCACTTTATTAGGTACACCATGCTAGTAACGGGTTGGACCCCCTTTTGCCTTCAGAACTGCCTCAATTCTTCGTGGCATAGATTCAACAAGGTGCTGGAAGCATTCCTCAGAGATTTTGGTCCATATTGACGTGATGGCATCACACAGTTGCCGCAGATTTGTCGGCTGCACATCCATGATGCGAATCTCCCGTTCCACCACATCCCAAAGATGCTCTATTGGATTGAGATCTGGTGACTGTGGAGGCCATTTGAGTACAGTGAACTCATTGTCATGTTCAAGAAACCAGTCTGAGATGATTCCAGCTTTATGACATGGCGCATTATCCTGCTGAAAGTAGCCATCAGATGTTGGGTACATTGTGGTCATAAAGGGATGGACATGGTCAGCAACAATACTCAGGTAGGCTGTGGCGTTGCAACGATGCTCAATTGGTACCAAGGGGCCCAAAGAGTGCCAAGAAAATATTCCCCACACCATGACACCACCACCACCAGCTTGAACCGTTGATACAAGGCAGGATGGATCCATGCTTTCATGTTGTTGACGCCAAATTCTGACCCTACCATCCGAATGTCGCAGCAGAAATCGAGACTCATCAGACCAGGCAACGTTTTTCCAATCTTCTACTATCCAATTTCGATGAGCTTGTGCAAATTGTAGCCTCAGTTTCCTGTTCTTAGCTGAAAGGAGTGGCACCCGGTGTGGTCTTCTGCTGCTGTAGCCCATCTGCCTCAAAGTTCGACGTACTGTGCGTTCAGAGATGCTCTTCTGCCTACCTTGGTTGTAACGGGTGGCAATTTGAGTCACTGTTGCCTTTCTATCAGCTCGAACCAGTCTGCCCATTCTCCTCTGACCTCTGGCATCAACAAGGCATTTCCGCCCACAGAACTGCCGCTCACTGGATGTTTTTTCTTTTTCGGACCATTCTCTGTAAACCCTAGAGATGGTTGTGCGTGAAAATCCCAGTAGATCAGCAGTTTCTGAAATACTCAGACCAGCCCTTCTGGCACCAACAACCATTCCACGTTCAAAGGCACTCAAATCACCTTTCTTCCCCATACTGATGCTCGGTTTGAACTGCAGGAGATTGTCTTGACCATGTCTACATGCCTAAATGCACTGAGTTGCCGAAATGTGATTGGCTGATTAGAAATGAAGTGTTAACGAGCAGTTGGACAGGTGTACCTAATAAAGTGGCCGGTGAGTGTATATATATATATATATATATATATATATTAGAGATGAGCGAATCTATTCGCCGCTTTGTAGATTCGTATTGAATCTTGGAAATTCAAAATGAAGCATCACCCTTTCTTGTCACTTCAGAAAAATTTCAAGAAGCCATAAAGATCACAAAATATGTTCAAATATATCATGCACCATAAGTTAGGACTTTTCAATGCCACAATAGTGGCATAAAAGCTTTAGTAGATGTATGTCTCAGTGTTGAATACTACACATTAAACAAGACAAAAACAAATGAAAGGCAATAAAGAAAATGCGTGCCTATAAGTCTCTTGATCTTTTGCAAGCTCCATTTAAACCCATACTTACCATTATTATGATAATAGTTATCTTGTACAAGTGGCTTTCTATTTTCAGCTCCTCACTTCCAGCAGCTCAGGAGTGGAATATGAATATTTTAATATGTTATGTAACCTGAAGTAACAGATTTCCTTATCCTGCCAACACATAATGCCATTGGGGAGCTTAAATGTCTTGCACGTGCCTTTGATATGCCAGCATTTCAGCTGTTCACAATAGTCTGGACAATGCTTTTTGTTTTCAGTCATTTTTTAGGAGAACTGGTATAATCCCAATCTGCATGTTTTTTCCTCCTTTTTTTTCTAACTTTATTTTGTTTACATATCAGTTCTTTCCTAATAGACACTTTTTTCATGTGTGTAGCCCAGGTCAATTTAATGTTAAATGTTTAACTGGAATTGTAATGCAATATTTAATAAAATTGACACAAGGTCTGAATAAATCTAAGTGTGAGATTCATATAATGATCGAAGCTTTAACTGTAACCTTACAATAGTCTGGGCATGTTACCAAAAAATACTGCATAGGAAACAGTTGTTGCATTTCTTGAATCTGGGCTTGATTCCAAAGCATATATAATCATGCATCAACCTGTTAGTTTGAAGCAGCAGTTTCACTTAATAAAACTATATTTTCTTCTATGATGTCTTGGGTTTATTTGAAGGTACAGTCAGTGAGTAGTGAAGACTTCTATATATCGATTAAAATTATTATTTTTTTATTAATCTACAGTATATTATAAGATATACGTTATATATGAAATAGTAAAATACAGTAAATAGGTAAGATGAAAAAAATAAATGCGTTTGGAGAAGTGTTACATGGTACTGCAATCCTGTTACAGTAAAATCGAAAGTTCATAACAGGAGATTGTGTAACTAAATTTGCCAAATGGATAAAAATGTTGATGCCAAACAAACAGCATCCAATATGTAAATAGCATCTGTAGAAAAATCTCCTTTTGGAAGTTTTGAAACAGGTTCTGCAAATGTAAAATTTACAGACAGAAAATCTAAATAGCATGTGAAATCAATAGAAAATCCATCAAGTGAAAATCTATAAAGTGAATATCCACTTTTTATAAACATGTTTTTTATCCAAAAATATTTGTTCATTTTTTATATAACTATATCATTATCAGAACTCTTGCAAAAACATAAAATTTAAAAGCTGACATGCTTGCTACCTACAGCCACCACAAGAGGGAGCATTGGAGCTTACTGCAGACTGTTTATTGATTTCAAGAAAAACAGAAAACATCTAAATCCCCCATAGTAGTAGTTTCAGGTAGCATCATGATATCATATATCATACCTGTGTCAGGTATTTAGATTTCATTGTCAGAAAACTGGAGGTCCTATCATTATAAAGACAGGAATAAAATCGGCAAATCATTTTGAATGTGTTTAGAAAAAGTTTCTAGGGTGGAGATTCATCAGAACATTGTTATCTGACATTGTTCACCCTATTACTGGCATTTGTGTAAGGAACAATAGTTAATATTTGTCAAGGAGATAATAGTTACATGGTGTTAAACTATAGACACTAGACAGTAAGGACTCTTTAATGCAAGCAAGATTTCTTTCCAGAAGCAATTTGTGTAGTGAATATATAGCATCTGGGCTAAATCCTGACCCATTCATTTCAATGGTCGGTGTACATGAGCATCATTTTCCACACATCATTTTTGCATTCAGGAAAAATCTCAGCATGTTATAGCTCTATAGAAGTGAATGGGACTTGTGTGAAAAATAGAAGGCATTCAGATGTAATGTGTTTTTCACTGATGATTACTAGGAGAGGTAGATTGTTATTCTTCAGTTTTTCTTCACATGTGTGAAAAACACTTGAGATCTGGGCATATCTGTAATCTGAACAGAAACGCACACACTGAGCAGAATCTCAGACTGATAGAACTTGCATGCAAAACCAGTTTTCCCTCGAACAGATCCTGAGAAAATCCATATAATTCATGTGAAAGAGCCTAAAGATTCCATTCAGCGAGCAACCTTAAATGTTTGTTTTTGGGATGCATTAAGCAGCTCTTATAAACTCTCTAAAGCACCCATTAGAGATGAACAAATCAATTTTGTAAAATTCAACACAAATATTTGCAAAAATTTGGATTCTATAGAATCCGAATTTTATGTGATTCAATTTGAATGAATTTCTGCAGAAAGAGAGAGAGAACAAGAATGCAATTCACAGCTATTCAGGGAGATTGATTCACTTTAATTTCATGTAGAATCAGTTCAGGTCCATATTGAATCAAACTCCCAATTTGGATGAATTGGTGAAAATCACAATTCTGGAAATTTGCTGATCCATAGCAGACTTATTTCTCTTTGTAACATACTTTATTTACCCTGTATCACCAAATCTTAAATGAACTCATGTGATCTTGCCTGTCCAAAATGATGTTAGGTTTCTGTGGAGCGAGGTCTTGTCTGCATTGTGTTCCAGAGTGTGAACGCCCATCTAATTAGCATAGGTAGGGAGTAGGAGTGTCCCTCAAATCCTTCACCTTCCTTACAAAATCTGACGCATGCACAGACACTATGAAGAGAAGGCTGTGTGTGTGTGATGTCTCCTGTCTCTCATCCTGCTTACCATAGACATAGCAGCAGCGAGCAGAAAGACAGACAGGAGACAGCATGCAGGAATGGCACGTGCCATCTCTTCATACAGCTGATCAGCGGGGGTGTCACACCCCCGTCGATTTGATGACCTATCCTGAGGATAGTTCATCAATATTAAAAGCCCGGAGAACCCCTTTAACCTTTATTTAAAATGGCTTATCTTATGACAGTGCCGCTTTAATAGCATCTTTTTTTTATAACTTTAATTAGGTCTGTTTGTAATCTTTTTATCATGGCAAATCCATGAATCTCTTCAGCAACGTTCATGAGAGAGCAATGTGTACTGGTTTGCTATCCTACGTTTAGCATGAGATAGATCTGTTCAGTCTCCGCTGTCTACTCACTTTGAAATAAATGATAGGCATAAAAGAAAATAGTAACAAAAATGTCACAGAATGTCAGTAGAAGGTCAATGATATGTCCTGTTCATTTCAGAGAAGCAGCTTTGGCCACCTGCTTCCATTTTTAATATCTCATGTATTATTTATATTTACAATAAAAGTATAATAAAATCTCACTCTGAGACAATGTGTGCTTGCGAGAACATTCCACGCGTTGTTCCGCATTTTCCATTTTATTAATTGCCTCATTTCAGGACTGGAGCCAAGGATGTGGCTTTATAAATACCTTTGCAATACAAATTTGGATCATAATTAAAACTTCTAAATATCATGGAAAAAGAAATTATATTGAAGTACTGTATGTTGAGGTTACAGGGGCAGACACTGATAGAAAACAGCATCTGTGAAAAAATTGTGTGGACCCTTTCCTAATATCAGTAAACCTTATGCTTCCCTCAAAACCCAGATGTAAAATGTAGTGCACTCCCTAGGACCCTACTACCATATTGTATTTCCAGTAGTTTGGACCTATTGTGCTTGTGAAGTTAATAACAGTGATCATCTCATGACAGTGACACGTGGAAGAGTTATGCCATTATTGATGTAAAAAAATAATATATAATCAGATATCAGCTATCTCTTTCTAACAAACATAGAACCAGCCCTGTACCCAGGGGCATAGCTATAGGGGGTGCAGAGGTAGCAGCCGCTACCAGGCCCAGGAGCCTGAGGGGGCCCAAAGACCCTTGTGCAGCATAAGAAGACACCAGAATTATAGAATGTGTATGCTGGTCAAGTTACACCTCTGTCTGGAGGGAAGGGTTTAGGTTGAGAATTTGCTCCCCTGTATGCTCCCCTGCCCCTGGCCACAAAGCACTGAGGGAAGAGGGGCCCAAGCTGAACTCTTGCACCAGGGCCCATGAACCTTTAGCTACGCCCCTGCTTGTACCTCACATGGATCCAGAGATTTATTTCAGGCTGGCATCTCAGGAGTCATGCTCTTTCTACTGCTCTTTCTAATTTTTAACAGAAAATATAGCTGGTAACAAATGAAGATTTAAACTGAGCATGTGCAGCCATCTTAGCAGGTGGGGCTATACCAATTAAGGTTATTGTACAGCTCAATGGCTACACTTAATTTTTAATTACATGCAGTTGCAAAAGTATTCAAATCCAGCTGCAGGTTTAAAAAAATGTAGAATATTCTTCCTAGTACAACCCTTTTAAGAGGTACAATATCTTAGGCAGCATGTGAACAGCCATTTCCAGATTTGTTGAAAACAAGAAAAATTGGGAAATTTTAAGGATCTGAGTGACTTTGACAAGTGCCAAATTATGATATCAAGACAATGTCTTATCAGAGCATCTCTAAAACGGCAGTTCTTGTGAGGTAAGCCTGGTAAACCATAGTCAGTACCTATCAAAAGTGGCACCCAAGGCTCAATTATGGAGCGCTTGTGGAGAAATGGCTAGATGGTCAGGTCTGATTCCACAGATGAGCTAGTTACACAAATTGCTTGTCATGTTAATGATCAAAAGGTTTCAGAACACACAGTACATTGTGACTTGCTTTGTATGGGTATACATAGCCACATACTGGTAATTCTACATGCTGACCTCTGTCTACCTTCTGTAACAGGCAGTGGCTGTGGAACTACTTTGCTAATTAACCAGTTTGGCATTGAGATATCCTTAAGGGTGATATCCTGGCAGTCCCCTGGTTGTCACCTTTTAACCCTTATACAGAGATCTGGCTTTTAAGCAGTGGAGCTACCAGGTTGCTACTTCTTGG
This sequence comes from Rhinella marina, assembly GCA_900303285.1. Taxonomy (NCBI): domain Eukaryota; kingdom Metazoa; phylum Chordata; class Amphibia; order Anura; family Bufonidae; genus Rhinella; species Rhinella marina. Next base: position 76,511 of record ONZH01013511.1, read on the forward strand.
GATGGTCCTGGGGTAGGGCACAGCTGACCCAAGGGGTTCAGAGACACTGGTGTGAGGCACCGAGGGATCAAGCAATATTTGTAAGTCAGGTCACAGGCCAAGGTCAGAACAGGTAGAGTTTGTGCAAATCTGAGAGACTAGTCCGAGAGTTGGTAACAGAGGCTGAGGTTTAGTGGAAATGGAAAAAGGATGAATCTGAATCAGCAGCACAAAGTGGAGGTGACTTCATACCGTACCTTGCCATGGTTCACAACATTTCTTCTGCTCCTCCTCCTTGCAGCCCCAGATACGCCTTTCAGTGGAGTCTTCTCTGTCTTCACTGTCCCTTCCTAGTGCAGATCCTTCCATTTTCCTAGAAAACGGCTAGAAAACCCCACCACATCCTACAGCAGATAGTCAAGAGAGTCTCTCTGTTGATGACTTGCTTGAGAGCAGTCAGCATTAGTAATGCCCTGAGGAAGAGGTTCAGGAGTAGGATGGGGACCCCATGCATAGCTGTGTTTGTGGTAGTTATTGTGGCTCCCATAGCCACAGTATTGGTGGTGGGGGCAACAACAGTGGCAGTTTGGGCAAATGCAGATTAGGGAATCAGAAATGGGGCCAAGGAGCCCACCATGATATCTCATAGTCTGATAAAAGTGGCAGGGAGAGTGAGGACTTTGATGATGATTCCAGGTGGGACAGAAACTGGGAGCCAGGTTGGGGTGCTGAGGAGGAGTCAACATCAGATGAGGAGGGTGGTAGCAGTGGCAGCAATAAAGAGCAGAGGCAGACTTGAACAATGGCCCAGTATACAACTGCCACAGTATACTTTCTGTCTTCTTTCTTATCCAGCTTCTAGTGTCATCTTGGAGAGAGTTTTCAGCACCATGGGAGCATGGTGACACCCAAATGGACCAAGTTGTCCATCACCAATGTGCAAAACATCACTTTTGTCAAAATAAACTAAGCTTGGATTCAGTAGGATTTTCACTCTCCTCTGGCTGAGGCTGATGAATGGATCTGGCCCTGCTGACGGTGCCCCATCTTATCCCTGTTGCTGTCTACCTGACTGCCTTCCTGCCTACCATAATGTTCCATACAGCTGCTGCCTCCATTAATAGTAGTGACTGCTTCTGTTGCTGCTACTATTGTGACCATGTTCCTCTAATACCATACTTCTACTGCTACAAATTAAAAGGGAGAATTTTTCTAAGCACGTTCAGAACGAACCACTTTTTCTTCTAACCACACTCGCGGGTGATATATGGACAGGCATTCTAACCCTGTCAAGCCATAATTTTTGGATGCTTAGTCCCCCAAATTTCCATTATTTTTTTTAAATATCATAACACAGTGTATGTTTAAATACCATCTGTCCTCTATAAGGGACAATTTTTGGAGGCTTTGGAATATGAAAAAGCTTGGGACAAGGTGGTGTGTTTTTAAACACACTGTTTGTTAATACAGTCAATCGTGCATTTACCTATAGCTATGTATGTCAGAGTCACTCGGGCATGATTTACTATTGCTGTCATTGCGTTCAAGAGCTTGAGAGGGGGTAGAGAAAAACAAATATTCATGAGAAATTAAATAAAAATGGTAACATGTTTTCCTAAACATCCTAGGAGACTAGACAGTGTTATATACCAATTTCCAGGAAAATTTAGACAATTTGGTCGCCAAAAATTTGGCAAAACAGAACCGAATCTTACCAGGTTCGCTCATCTCTATCGTAAATCATAAATGAGACATGACAGTGTTCTAATATATAATCCTTGCCTACATTTAATTTGAATTGTAAAAGTGGGAAGGTTTACCAAATGTCACTAAAATAATCACCAAATGTTGCGCAAAGGAATTATTTGCAACATTTTTATACCACAAAACTGGCGAAGCAAAGTTCATAAATGTATGTTCATAAATAGTAGTGGCGAATTATTAAAGTGAAGACTAAAGAGAAAAAAAATGTTCTTGAAGCCACTGGAACCGGTAACAAGGATTCAGCTCACTCCAAATTGTGCAGAGACAGAGCGAGATTTCTTGCTCATCAGTCAAATTCATTGGCAAGTGCTCATTTGGCTTAGGACCACATGAAAATTAGCTATTGTGACATAGAGATGTGTATGAAGCCAACCCTGTCAGACACAATTAAAGTGAAATTGTAGTTGAAGAAAAGAAAAACCAGCCTCCTTTTTTTCACAATTTAACACAGTACTACTCAGCTGGTAGTGTTTCTACTGACATATCCAGCCTCGGGACATATTTTAGTAAAATTCGATTTTTACATAGATTTTGTAGAATGTAGAATATTTTTCCTTATAAATTAAGCCTGGTAGTAAATGTATGAGCAAGTAAAATGGTTGAAGAATGGAACCTGAACTTAGAAGTACTATACCATATTTTTCGCTTTTAAGTCATACTTTTCCCCCAAAAAAGTGGGGTCTGATCCGAGTTCTAATAGGGTGTCTGACATGGATGTCTGATACAGGGGTCTGAGATGAGTGTCTGATCTGAGGTCTTATACAGGGTTCTGACATGACAGTTAGAGAAAATAGGAAATCGCAAAAATCGCAACCTAAAAAATGTAATAGGCAACATCAAAACCCCTCAAAAGAATCAAAAGAAGCCAACTCAGAAAAAGCTAATTAAATAAACACAAGAAAAACCTGAGTCTCCAAATGGCTAAAAACAATAGTCTTTATTGAATCCATATATAATATAAAAGATATAGATGGAAAACATCACTTAAAAATGTGGTGCACACCTGAGGGATATAGTAACAATGTTCTCAATATAGAGGGAGGTGTACAAGTTACAAACCACTCTCCCTATAAGGTTGTAGTAGAGTGATACAAAAATTGTAATGCAAAATGTGACCTACATATGTAACATACAGTACATGACACCCCCTCAGAAAGAGAAAACAACAACTACAAATAATAATAGTAACATACCTATATAAAGGGAGAACACCTCAGGAGGACCGCACACCCCAATGTGCGTTTCGGCAACACCTTTCTCTAAGGGCGCTGACATGGGTTCTAGGGTTCTGACATAGAAGTCTGATGGTGGTCTGATGTCCTAATATAGGGGTGTGATCTGAGGTCTGATACACTGTATGCTGGTATGATCTGAGGATTTGATACGGGGGTAATGTGAGGTCCTGATATGGGGTTCTGATCTGAGGTTCTGAAATTTCTGAAATTTATTTTTCATCAGACCTCAGTTCAGACTCCCATATCAGATGCTCAGATTAGACCCGCATATCAGATCCTCGCATAAGACCCCCATGTCTTATGCGAGGATCTGATATGCGGATTCTAATCTGAGCATCTGATATGGGAGTCTGAACTGAGGTCTGATGAAAAATAAATTTCCTCCACGAAAACCTGGGGTGCGTCTTATCATCAGGTGCATCTTAGAAAGCGAAAAATACGGTATATAGTGATTTATTTTTTATAGAAATATAATGGCCAGATAGACAATGGTCATTCATAAAAACATATATCTTATGACAAATATCTAACCTGCTAAGATATTTAACTTACACTTTCAATGTAGTGGTTCCAAGCATCAAATTGGCTAGGCAATATGAAGGAATGGAAAAGAAGGCAATGTAGAGTAACTTTCTGATTGTATTCTCATTCCATGGTTCTGGAGAATTTGTCTTATTTTTTTGTTTTTTTTTGTTTTTTTGACATTTTTGTTAAAAGTGAGGTGTATAACCTTGTACATGGGGCCTGCACAAAATCCCTATGGATCCACACAACAAAGCTGTAGGCATTTCATATGCCCTGTATTTTACATTCAGTGAAACATGTCATGATCCTGTACGAATGTTCCAGAAGAAAAAAAAAAAAAAAAAAAAACTGTATATCTCTATAGAAAAATTGTCCTAAAATTTCCTAGTCCAAAAAAGGTCAGCAAGGGTCTCTATACTTCTGTGGGTCCCCTATTAGGGGTTTTCTGTTTAAATTAGCCATTATATATTTGCATATGATAAAATTGCATCAATGCCTTTAATCATCAAATGAACACATATGATAAAAAAATGCAGATCAGGAAGCTAGAAATAATCAAAATAAGTAACAGAAAAGAATAGTAGAACTATAAAGACTCATCTCCTTTGTAGAGATAGCAATGTCAGTACATTGTACAAATGTTTTGTTGTCATTGCAGTAGCAATTGCCGTACAATAGTCTCCAACTAACATACAATGTGGACATGACTTTTTCACTTCTATAACTGTAATTTATTCATTTATTTATTAAAGGGGTATTCCCATCTCAGACAATAAGGGTATATCGCCATCTCATACACCCGCACCTATCTCATAAACTGAGCCAGCAAAATGAAGGAGGGGCATGGTGCATGCGCGGCCACCCTATATTCATTTCTATGGGACCGACGGAAAAAGCAGAGCCAATGCTCGAATGTTTTAGGTGTCCCTATAAAAAGGAGTGGAGGGTGACCGCACATGTCCCATATAAATGAATGGAACCATAGAAATGAACGGGAATGCACCATGCTTGCGCGACCACCACTTTCATTCACTTCAATGGGGTTAATGGAAAAAGCCAAGCCAGTGGCCCTTGAGAAATGAATGGAGGGCGGCCGCACATGCACCCTTTGCCAACACTTTGCCAACTCAGCTTACGAGATAGGGGTACTAGCAGCATGCACCCATCATCTGAGATGGGAATAACCCTTTAACTTGAGAGAATACTCTTACTACATAGAAGCTATGGGGTCATTTATCAAACTATTGTAAAGTAGAACTGGCTTATGTGCCCATAGCAAGCAATCAGATCCCACCTTTCATTTTTGACAGCTCCTTTTGAAAAGGTGGAATCTGGTTGTTAAGGACAACTAAGCCAGTTATAGATTATATCAGTTTGATAAATGACCCCATTAGTCACTAACTTTTTGCACATCTTTGCATATTTTACAGGCAAATATAAGAAATGTGTTATATATGTTATCAGAGAAAAATATTTTGCTTACCCATCCTAAACTAACATTCATCATCTCAAGATGGACATTTAGCTCACTCCTGCTGCTCTCTCAATTCAGCATTCACTTTTGTAGGTAACAAGCCCACTCTCTGTCTTGAGAATTTTATTTTAGGAGGAAGTAGTAAAAGAGATTTTCTTCTGATAACATTACAAAGTCTATTCATCTGTACATTATGCAAAGTTTTTAAAAGGTTAGTGACCAACAGGGCTGCCAACCATATTTTTTCTTTTTTCTGAGCAACTTATCCCAAAATTACAGAAAGCCAACATTTTTACGGACATACTCGAAAACCATAATGAATAATAAAGATTATAAGTCAAACATGTCTATAGCACAATGTACAGATAAACTACATTACTAGTGTTGAGCAAATCAAAGCATCCAAAGTGGAATTCGATCTGAAGTTTAGGAAAAGCTCAATTCACAGCTGATCTGAATTTCCTTGTGCTTCGTGGTAACAATTTTTTTCCTTAAATGGCGGCTACATGTGTTACAAAGTGAAAGTAAGAATCCTGGGAATGTGAAATCACCCATAATTCCGTGCATACAGCCAATCAGCAACTAGCCAGCCTCTGTGATGTCACAGCCATTTAAAGCCTCATCCCACACGGTCTCCGTCTTTTCACCGTGAGCTGAGCATAGGGAAAGATGTGACAAGCACCAGGGACAGTGTTGCTAAAAGCTTTTAGCTATGTAAAATGGATAGGAAGAGTGCAGGGACATTGCAGGGACAGTGTAGGGAGATTGTTGGGAGAGTATTTACACACTGTAGATAGAGTATAGAGAGACTGCAGGGACAGTGCATGGAGTATAATCTGAAACTGAAGGGATGCATAGGAGACAGCACAGTTTGCGTCAATCCCGATGTAGGGCACAGTGCTATCTAATTGAACAGTGTCCTCCTTGTTTAATAGTTAAGCAATTCTATTAGGATTTGATTCTCAAATTGGGGTGAATAATCGGAATAGTTCTGTTATTGGGGTATCAACCTTGTTTAATAGATAAGCAATTATATTACACCTTGATTCTCAAATTGGGATTAATAAGCTATCTAGTTTTATTGTTATTGGGGTGTTCCCCTTGTTTAATAGATAAGCAATCCTATTAGGCCTTGATTCTCAAATTGGGGTGAATAACCATTTTTCTTCTACTGTTAACCCTTTCAGTACTGAGCCACTTTTCACCTTAAATCCCAGGCCGATTTTTGCAAATCTGACGTGTCACTTTATGTGGTAATAACTTTAGAACGCTTTTACTTACCCAGGCCATTCTGAGATTCTGACACATTGTACTTCATGACAGTCAAATTTGAGTCAATATATTTCACCTTTATTTATGAAAAAATCCAAAATTTACCCAAAATTTTGAAAGATTTTCAATTTCCAAAATTTCAATTTCTCTGCTTTTAAAACAGAAAGTGATACCTCATAAAATATGTATTACTTAACATTCCCCATATGTCTACTTCATGTTGGCATAATTTTCTAAATGTCATTTTATTTTTTTAGGAAGTTAGAGGGCTTAGAAGTTTAGAAGCAATTTTTCAAATTTTCTGCAAAATTTCCCAAGCCATTTTTTTGAGCACCAATTCAGTTATAAAGTAATTTTGTGAGACTTACCTAATGGAAACCACTAATGAATTACCCCATTTTAGAAACTACACCCCTCAAATTATAAAAAACTGATGTTACAAACTTTGTTAACCCTTGAGGTGTTCCACAAGAATTAAAGGAAAATGGAGGTGAAATTTCACTTTTTTGGTAGATTATTCACGTTAATAATTTTTTTGCAACACAGCAAGGGTTAACAACAAACTAAACCTCAATATACATTACTCTGATTCTGCAGTTTACAGAAATACCTCATATGTGGTGATAAATGTCTCTATGGGTTTGTGGCAGTGGTCAGAAGGAAAGGAGCGCCATACGGATTTTGGAGGCAGATTTTGCTAGAATGGTTTTTAGGAACCATTTTGTAATTGAGAGACTCTGACGTACCCCTTCAGTGGAAACCCTCAAAAAGTGACCTTATTTTGGAAACTACACCCTTCAAAGAATATATTAAGGGGTGTACTGAGCACTCTGAGCCCGTAAGCGTTTTATGGAATTTGGAAACACTTGGCTGTGAAAATTAAACGTTTCATTTCTTCCAATAAAATGTTGCTTTAGCCCCAAATTTTTCATTTTCACAAGGGGTAACAGGAGAAAAGCACCCCATAATTTGTTACCCATTTTCTCCTGAATACGGCAACACCCCATATGTGGTGATAAACTGCTGTGGGGACACATGGCAGGACTCAGAATGTAAGGAGCACTATATGGATTTTGCAGCACAGATTTTGATAGATTGGTTTGCGGGAGCCATTGATTTTTATTTTTGTTGAGTTATTGTCTTATATGGAGGCTCATTTTTTGCGGGATGAGGTGACGTTTTCATTGGTACCATTTTGGGGTACATAAGACTTTTTGATCGCTTAGTATTACATTTTTTGTGAGTCAAGCTGAAAAATAAATATCTCTTTTGACGTAGTTTTTGAAATTTTTTTTTTTACAGAATTCACCCGAAGGGGCAAATCATGTGATATTTTTATAGAGCAGGTTTTTAAGGACGCGGCAATACCCAATGTCTATTTTTATTTTTGTTAAGTTTTACACAGTAAATTAATTTTTGAACAGAATACAATCTTTTTTTGTGTTGCCAATTTCTGAGAGCCATATTTTTTTTATTTTTTGGGTGATTGTTTTAGGTAGGATCTCATTTTTTGCGGGACGAGATGACGGTTTGATTGGTACCATTTTGGGGTAAATACGCCTTTTTGATCGCCTCCTATTACACTTTTTGTGAGGCAAGAGGGAAAAAATGGCTGTTTTGGTATGTTTAAAAAAAAAAAATTTACAGCATTCACCTGGGAGGCAATCTCATGTAATATTTTTATAGAGCAGGTTGTTACAGACGCGGTGATACCCAATATGTATAACATTTATGCATATGCATTTTTGAACAGAATAAAATCTTTTTTGTGTTGCCATTTTCTGAGAGCCATATTTTTTTTATTTTTTGGGCGATTCTTAGGAAGGGTCTCATTTTTTTTCAGGACGAGATGATGGTTTTATTGGTACCATTTTGGGATTAATATGTCTTTATATTGGTATTACACTTTTTGTGAGGTAAGGTGATCAGAAAATGGCTTTTTTGCACTGTTTTTATTTTTTATTTTTTACGGCGTTTACCTACCAGGGTGGGTCATGTGATATTTTTATAGAGCCGGTCGATGCGGACGCGGCAATACCTAATATGCGTACTTTGCTTTTTTCACTATTTTTTTAACAATTTTTTTTTAAACTTTATTGTAGGAAAATGACACTTTTTTTTTTTACTTGAAACTTTTATTTTGTTTGGAAAACTTTTTATTTTTTTAACTTCTTTTTTCACTTTATTTTTCGTCGCAGTCTGGGACTTCAACTTTTGGGGGTCTGATCCTCTGCAAAATGCATTACAATACTTTTGTATTTTAATGCATTGGCTGTAAGTATATTACACAGTGTAATACACTTACAGCCTGCTGCCTGTGAGATCCAGGGGGCTGGATCTCACAGGCTTCTGTAGAAGGCAGCCCGATGCCTAAGGAAGACATCGGGCTGCTTTCCCTGCCATCGGATCCCCGTCACAGCAGCGTGGGAACCTGATGGGCTCTCTCTCTCACCACTGATGCCGGTGCATTAACCCTCGCACTGCTGACCACAGCATGTGTGATGGTTAATGCACCAGCATCGGTGTTTTCACAGATGCCGGTGCATACAGCAGGGGTCCAGCTATCGGCCACTGCCGGACCCCTGCAGCTGATCGGGCGAGCGCAGCATGTACGGCGCTGGGAGTGTAAAGGTTAAAGAATGTCCATCTTGTTTATTATATAAGCAATACTGTAAGGCCTTGATTTCCAAATTGGGGTGAATAACCTATATAATTCTACTGTTATTGGGGTGCCCACATTGTTTAATATATAAACAATTCTATTAGGCCTTGATTCTCAAATTAGGGTGAATAAGCTTTCCAATTCTACTGTTATTGGGGTGTCTACCTGCCTGTCACAGTAACTATTTAACTACCACTAGCTATGCATGTTGCTGCAATGCACAGTTATGTACACTGAGATACACTCTCCCTGCAGGCTGGAATATAGCTGATTTAATGCGCTTTGTGACGAATTAATGTGGAACAAAGCTAACTTCTTGACAATCAAATTTTTGAAAACTTTGCTCATCTCTACACATTACAATAATTTACTATGTGCTGTAAAATAATAAAAAAATTTTCACAGACACAGGAAAAAAAGTCACCTGCTTTTATGGACTGTCCAGAAATGTATGAACAGTTGGTATTCCTGGTAACCAATTGATTGATGTATTGATGGCCTAGGGCTATCTTCAGGATAGGTCATCAATATAAGACCGGAGAAGGTCTAACTGTCAGCATCCCTGCTGATCAGCTTTTTTTTAAGAGACTTCAGGGAGCTTACTAGGATAGTGATGTCAGTTTCGAGTCAATATCGCTGACCTGAAATACCCTGCACAACTTCTATCAGGAGCATTGGGGCCTCCTCAAACAGCTGATCAGTGGTAGTCCCAGGTGTAGGAACCCCAGTGATCGGATATTGGTGAACTATCTTGAGGATAGTTAATCAATATCAGAATCTCTAGAATCCCCTGTAAATAATTTCCGCAGTACAGATTCTGATCATAAAGTCAAGCATTCTGTCAAAATTAATCTTAAAATTGGAGATTGCACCAAAATCAGCGAAAATTTGCAGTGTGTGTGGAAAGGCTTCTAGCGGATTTGTAATAATCATTAGCAGGTCATCTGCAAAGGCGTCAGTCTTGTGTATGAAGGAGCCTAGTTTAAGGCCCTTGATCTGATCTGATTGGCGCAATTTCAAACAGAGTATTTCCAGACAAAAAATAAACAGTGATGGAGAAGAGAGATGGCAACCCTGGCATGTTCCATTTCGTATGGAAAAGGAATCAGACAGGGTACCATTGACCTGTATTTTAGCAGTAGGGGAGGAGTACAAGGAAAAAACTGCTTGAATGAAGGGGCCGGGAAAGTGAAAGGCCTGAAGTGTATGTCTCATGAACTCCCAGCTGACTCTGTCAAAAGCCTTTTGAGAGTCAGTTCCCAGCAAGACCAGCAGTATTTTCTGTTGTTTGGTAAAATAAGCAGGTTGTAGGACCCTAGAAAGATTGTGTTTCTCCTTTCTTCCTTTAACAAATCCAACCTGTTCTTCTCCAATAATCTTAGGGAGGAGAGAGGAAAGTCTGTGTGCAGGTATCTTTGCCCACCATTTAAGATCTGTATTCAATAAAGAAATTGGACGGTAACTACTGCAGAGTTCAGGATCTTTACCCTCTTTTTGGATAATTGTAACATGGGCTTCAAGTGATTGAGGAGGGAATGTAGAACCATTCATCAAGGAATTGCATAGGTACACAAATTTGGGGAGTAGGGTCTTTTGGAATGTCTTATAGTATAGTATGGGGAAAAACAACTGGTCCTTTTCCCAGGGAGGATGGTCTCGAGTACCTTCGCAGCTTCCTCCTCTTATATTGGTTCAGTTTGTTTTGTGCAATCCTCAGTAGTCAGTGTGGGGACGTCTAAGTTGCGTAGGAAGGATGTGATCTGCTCCTTTACGGGGGGTTGAGTGGGGTCTATACTAGTGGCCGTTTGTACATTGTAAAGGTCCGTATAGAATTGATAAACTTGTTGGGCTATTAAGGGAGTGGAGGTGACTCACAGTTTTGATGGAAGAGATAAAGGTTCTAGATCTCTGTTTTTTCAACAGAGAAGACATTACTTTGGTCCCCTTATCTCCATTGACATAATATTTATATCTTAAGAATTGGAGTGTCTTAGTAGATTTCATATTCAGTAGGTCTTTAATCTGACATCTGAGAGATACTAGTTTCTCAAGATAAAGGGGAGATGTGGAGGTCATATGGAGTTTCTCTAAATGGTCAATTTGTGTAATTAGAGATATCATCTCTTTTTCTCTCTGTTTCTTTAGATGGCTACCTAGGGAAATGAATTTGCCCCTAATGTACGCCTTATAGGCTTCCCATAAAATGGGATGTGAGATGGCAGGTTCTTCATTAATATGAAAATAGGACTCTAATTTTTGGGTCAGGGTTTTAATGTGAAGTGGGGTATCAAGTATGGTAGTGCTGAGCTTCCATGACCTAGCTCTAGATGTCAGACCAGGGAGACGTAGCTTCACTGATACATGAGCATGATCAGAAATAGTAATCTGGGCTATTTGAGCAGAGACAATATGAGGGAGGGAGTGTACGGGGACAAATAGTACTGCGAGTACATACTAAATGGTAAAATATTGGGTAACTCTGACATGGAAAAGGACATAGGAATTTTAGTGAACAGAAAACTAAGCTGCAGAAACCAGTGTCAGACAGCTGCTGCCAAGGCCAATAAGATAATGGGTTGCATCAAAAGAGGCATAGATGCCCGTGATGAGAACATAGTCCTGCCACTTTACAAATCACTAGTCAGACCACACATGGAGTACTGTGTACAGTTCTGGGCTCCTGTGAACAAGGCAGACATAGCAGAGCTGGAGAGGGTTCAGAGGAGGGCAACTAAAGTAATAACTGGAATGGGTGGACTACAGTACCCAGAAAGATTATCAAAATTAGGGTTATTCACTTTAGAAAAAAGACGACTGAGGGGAGATCTAATAACTATGTATAAATATATCAGAGGTCAGTACAGAGATCTCTCCCACGATCTATTTATCCCCAGGACTGTGACTGTGACGAGGGGCCATCCTCTGCGTCTGGAGGAAAGAAGGTTTGTACACAAACATAGAAGAGGATTCTTTACGGTAAGAGCAGTGAGACTATGGAACTCTCTGCCTGAGGAGGTGGTGATGGTAAGTTCACTAAAAGAGTTCAAGAGAGGCCTGGATGTATTTTTGGAGGGTAATAATATTACAGGTTATAGTTACCAGAGAGGGGTCGTTGATCCAGGAAGTAATTCTGATTGCCTGATTGGAGTCGGGAAGGAATTTTTTTCCCTAAAGTGGGGAAAACTGGCTTCTATCTCACAGGGTTTTTTTTGCCTTCCTCTGGATCAACTTATAGGAAAACAGGCCGAACTGGATGGACAGATGTCTTTTTTCGGCCTTATAAACTATGTTACTATGTAAATATATAATCTAGATGATAGGTGCCATGCGAGTTGGAATAAAATGTAAATCTATATGAACAGTTCTCCATGCGTCTACTAAGACCACATCTGAGAGAAGCATTTTTAAGCAAAGGAGGGGTTTCTTGGGAGGTAATTGAGATGAGGAGGTTGAGTCTAAGCAGGGGTCTATAGCTATGTTAAAATCACCTCCAAGTAAAAGTGTTCCAGTTGCAGACTTTCTAATGAGGTGTAGGGTCTTCAAGGGCCATGAAGTTTGTCGGGTATTGGGAGCATAGATATTGGCTACAGTAATGGTTTGGTTGCCCAAGAGTCCCATCAAAATTATATACCTGCCCTCAGGGTCTATGATGAGGGATGTCATTTGAAAAGGTGTGGAGCAGTGTACTGCGATCGACACTCCTCTAGATGCTGAAGAGTGCGTACTATGGTACCATTGAGAGTATGGTTTGGAAGGTAGTGTAGGTACATGTCTTTAAAATGTGGAACAACACAAGGCATGACAGCACGCCAAAGAGTACTGTGAAGCGGGTGCATGTCTGCAAGGGGGAGTGGTGGATTCCCCCAATACGATCAGATAATCAAAACGATGAAGAAAAAATTGGGAGGAGACAGCACGTCCTTCATGGAAGTTTATTCCGGATGCTACGTTTCGGCCTAGTAATGCCTTTATCAAGCATGAAGGCCTTTATCAAGCATGAAGAATGTGCTGTCTCCTCCCAATTTTTTCTTCATCGTTTTGATTATTTTACGAAAATGTGTCTCCTGAAGCAGTAGAAAGTCTAAACATCTGGTTTCGTTTTTGCGGTGTGCTTAGACCCCTAGCAGTAAAAGATACAATATTTAGATTCATCATATTAGGTTAAATATTGTAGCACGTATATATTTTCCCCTTTCTAGACCTCTGGAGCTCGAAACAAAAATACTAAACAAAGTGAACCAAAATAACAGAGAAATTTACAATATGCATAGTAAACCTTAATGTCTGGGAGATGATCGTCTCCAGAGCCCACAGGCCGCCAAAAGCGGTCCGAGGAGTCCCAGAGGGGACCTTCCGTAAATAGTGAGGTGGGTGCCTCATAAGGTTTCCATCATGTACTTCCACCTCTACATGTAAATGAACTAGTACTTATCAGAGCGATTACACATGGTAAGGAATTCTAAAGGAAAAGTCCTCGATGACCAGTCCAGGAGTTCTGGCTCCTTATGTAGAATAAAGAACATCAGCTTGGATGGTGGTTCAAGTTGACGTTGTGGACGGACGTCTGGATTGTTTGTTCTTCCCAACCACTGTTTAGACCTGTGCCTGGGGTAGTTTTGGCAGATCAGTTGGGGAAGAGATAGGAAGCCAGGATGGAATGTTCATGGGAGGAATCTCCAACTTTTTCCAGGCTTGCTCGAGGTCTTCAGGTGAGCGTATGATGCGTATACCGAATAGGTATAGCCAACGTATAGGGATGCGTTGCGCTCTGAGGGCTTCTGTGAGCGGTTTCAGAATACGTCTTTTCGCCAGAGTGCTGGCTGCTGTATCTTAGAATATCAATATATGTGTTTCCTTATAGGAAATGTCTTTGGCTTCTCGAGCTGCTCTCAGTATTGCAGCTGTATCAAAGTAGCTAAGAAGTCCACAAATAATGTCTCTGGGGGGTTATCTGGTGACGGTTTGGGTCTTAGGGCTCTGAGGGCTCATTCAATGACAATTTGATGGGCTCTTTCATCACCTAATAGTTGGGCAAAAAATGAAGAGACCGCCTGAGTGATGGCGTCTGCCTCATAAGTCTCAGGTAGGCCTGAAGCCTAATATTCTTCCGCCGGCTACGGTTCTCCTGATGCTCAATTTGCATGATTAATATGGTCTCTGTAAGATAGGGTGATCAATTCCAGCTTCTTACTGTGCTGGATAAGCCCAGATTGGGAGTTCTCCAGCGAGGACATTCTGTGTCCCACGTGCTTTATCTCGGCCTTTATGTCTGCTAAATCCCTCATTACAGGGGCATTGGCCTTTTTAAGGGCTTTGGTTAGGAAGGATCTGGAGATTTGTGAGGGGTCCGACCAGTGCGTCTGATAGTGCTCCGGAACTTTCTTCATCAGAGTCTCCTCTCATGGAAGGCGGAGCAGCACCTTTCGGCGCCATCTTGGATCTCCCGGCTGGGGAGGCATGCTTCTTCTGAAGGTATCTGTCCATGTCAGATTGCGTTTTTTCTGTTCTAGGGGTTGAGGGAACATTCCCCTACTTTTCTCTTCCGATTTTGACCATTTTGCGTGGCTGCTGGACTCAAATAGCTCGAGGTGGAGGCAATGTAGACGGGAGCGCTGCAGTTATGCGTCCATCACGCAGTGTGGCAAGCTCCGCCCCCAAGTGAAGCATTCTGTATCATTACCATTGTTTTGAGCAGTACTTGGGAACTATGGGGAGTGCAGTTTGTGACAAAATTTGACACTTTTCAACTTTTATCGATACCCTAGCCACTTTTCAGAAAAGTGTGTGGGTGTGAGGAGGTGAGGCATGGGAGAGATGATGTGAATTAAAGGCAGGACCTCTGTAGCCCGACTCATTTAGCAACTTATGCACCAGAAAATGGCTGCACATTACTCAGGAAATCTCATCCAGTTCCTGGCTGGAGAAGATTTCATTTCTGGCACACAGATAGCAGAAAATCTGAAAAATGCCCTCCTTGACCCAGAGTTATATGGGAAAGTGATCCTCCTCTCCAGAGTGGTAGACTGGCTGAGAGCTCCACCACATAAATCTTGGGTTAGCATGGAAGAATCTATACTGGGCGCCTCTATTAGATCTACATTATTGAACTCCCAACCCCATACACCCCTGCTAAGCTTACACCACTCATAAAATCCACCCTTACGGCTTGGAAATGGTTCCAAAATACACAAACTATACAATAGACTACGTCTTCCCTATCCTAATACAACCCCTGCCTATATTAGATTATGGGAAAAAGATCTAAACCAAGACTTCACAAACACAGAAATAGATACCATCCTTCTTTCCCCTCACGTCCCATCTAGATGTGTTAGATTACAGGAGAATGGATACAAAGTGATAACCAGATGGTATAAAACTCCAGACATAACGTGCATGTACTCAGCATCTGCTTCTGACACTTGCTGGAGATGTCGCCAGGATAGAGGCACCTTCTTCCATATTTGGTGGTCCTGCCCTCAGATTAATCTCTGGTGGTCATCCATCTTTAAAATATTGAACCAGATATGTGGCACTATTCATCAGGTGTCCCCAGCTATAGCACTTTTGAATCTTTATCCTCTCAAAACCGCAAAGCATCCCTCTAATCAGACACTTTTCAAACAACTCATCTCTGCAGCTCGCTTCCTGATCCTGAAATATTGGCTCTCTACAGAGTTACCCCCCCACGGAACAATGGATCTCAAAGGTCGAGCAAATATATAGATGCGAGAAAATTTCCACATGGGAGATGAGATCTAATCACAAATTCACCAAAAATTGGACAGCATGGGCATCACACAGGAAACAAAACAAAACCTAATGCACTTACCACATTAACTAAAAACTAGAAAGGGGAAAATCCTCTCGGTGTAACATACTTTACAGTAAGAATACATGGACTCCTGAGTTTTACATCCCTGTCCCCTTCCCTAAAAACTGTAGAACATAAAACACAGTGGAGTCAAACTTGAGACCAATTACTCCAATTCGCTTCTCTTTGACCATCTTTAAAATACTTGACCTGTTGCAACCAAGACCTTTAAACATGATCTTTGAATAAGCCTACTGTTACTAGCAATAGAGGTATGTTGGAAACCTCCAGATTAATGTAATGCAATCTTTCAAAATAAAATTATTGAAAAGGAAAAAAAAATCTGAAAAATGTATTAAGAGCACATACCGTATTTTTCACTTTATAAAACACAGAAAATGGCAGTGGGTCTTATAAAGAGAATACTAGTGAACTCTTCCATTATGGAAGCGCTCACTAGTATGTAATAGGTGCCGGGAGCGGGGAAACATACTCACCCTCCTTCACTGTAGCTCCGCTCCGGGTCCGGCGCTCCTCTGTCTTCTCCTCCTGGTGCTGCACTGTCCTGACCTCATACAGCGTCAGGACGTAGTGCGCGCACTATGACCTGATGCTGCACGCAGTCAGGTGACAGTGCAGCATCGGCAGGAGAAGACAGAGGAGCGCCGGACCCAGAACGGAGCCGCGGCGCAGGAGAGGTAAGAGTGTTTTTATTTTGCTCTGATGGGGCAGAGTGGGCTGATCTGAGGTCTGATGGGGGCACAGTGAGCTGATCTGAGGTCTGATGGGGGTACAGTGGGCTGATCTGAGGTCTGATGGGGGTACAGTGGGCTGATCTGAGGCCTGATGGGGCACAGTGGGCTGATCTGAGGTCTGATGGGGGCACAGTGGGCTGATCTGAGGTCTGATGGGGGCACAGTGGGCTGATCTGAGGTCTGATAGGGGCACAGTGGGCTGATCTGAGGTCTGATAGGGGCACTGTGGGCTGATATGGGGGCACAGTGGGCTGATCTGAGGTCTGATAGGGACACTGTGGGCTGATATGGGGCACAGTGGGCTGGTCTGATAGGGACACTGTGGGATGGTATGGGGGCACAGTGGGCTGATCTGAGGTCTGATGGGGGCACAGTGGGCTGATCTGAGGTCTGATGGGGGCACAGTGGGCTGATCTGAGGTCTGATGGGGGCACAGTGGGCTGATCTGAGGTCTGATGGGAGCACAGTGGGCTGATCTGAGGTCTGATGGGGGCACAGTGGGCTGATCTGAGGCCTGATGGGGGCACAGTGGGCTGATCTGAGGCCTGATGGGGCACAGTGGGCTGATCTGAGGTCTGATGGGGGCACAGTGGGCTGATCTGAGGTCTGATGGGGGCACAGTGGGCTGATCTGAGGTCTGATAGGGGCACTGTGGGCTGATATGGGGGCACAGTGGGCTGATCTGAGGTCTGATAGGGACACTGTGGGATGATATGGGGGCACAGTGGGCTGATCTGAGGTCTGATGGGGGCACAGTGGGCTGATCTGAGGTCTGATGGGAGCACAGTGGGCTGATCTGAGGTCTGATGGGGGCACAGTGGGCTGATCTGAGGCCTGATGGGGGCACAGTGGGCTGATCTGAGGTCTGATGGGGGCACAGTGGGCTGATCTGAGGTCTGATAGGGGCACTGTGGGCTGATATGGGGGCACAGTGGGCTGATCTGAGGTCTGATGGGGGCACTGTGGGCTGATATGGGGGCACAGTGGGCTGATCTGAGGTCTGATGGGGCAGAGTGGGCCGATATGGGAGCACAGTGGGTCTTATATGGGGGCTGATTGGCTGATTTGAGGTCTGATGGGGGATGAGTGGGCTGATATGAGGTCTGATGGGGGTATGAAAGGGCCGATCTGAGGTCTGATAGGGGTCTGATGTGATGTCCTGAAATTTATGGGGGGTCTGATATGAGGTCTGATGAAAAATATTTTTTGTACTATTTTCCTACTCTAAAATCTGGGGTGTGTCTTATCATCGGGTGCGTCTTATAAAACGAAAAATACTGTAGCGCCAGTCATAATAAAACTTTCCCCATGAGCTTTATTTAAAAAGTATCGAATAATGTAACTTAACAAATAGCATATACAAATATAATATCATACATTAAACTGTATAATACCAATGTAAATTATAAAGACTTTAAAGTTCCATCTCTGATTTACAATGGCTAGAAAATGAATGTTAGATCAAAAGTGGAGCTTCCCTTTAAAAGTTAAAACCACTAAAGTAATGCTTACACAATTATATAATAGTCATAATTAGAGATGAGCGAATCATTCAAAAAATTATTCGCCGAACTTTTCCTAAGATTCATATATTCGACGAATAGATTAGTTGTATTTGCGTACAAAATATACGTACTTATTATGTTCTATTAGCGAACATTCGCGCACTAATAACGAACGTTCATTTAAAAAATGTATGCAACTTCTTAGAAGACGTACGCATGAGCGTACAAATAGCTTACGAATTACGCAGTATGTATATTTGAGGTAGAACAAGTAAGGTGCTGTCTATCCAGCTAAGTGCATAGTACAACCATCCACCATACAATAAAGTGAATATGAGGACACATTGCGGTACCTGTAAAGAAATACACACAATGGGCAACATACTTTAAAATGTTGCTGAAAGGTAAAAACATTAGTGCAAACAATCCAGTGCAAACAATATAGTGCAAATACATTATAGGTATAATGTAAACATTTTAAATATCACCGTAAGTATGCTCACAGACACGTTTAAGTCTCTTTTCTTCTGACGCTTGTCATACAACTGGAACAGAGTCCCAAACTCAGTTGCAATTTGTAATCCACATAGGTAAAATTATAATCCAAATGGGTAAAAAAATAGCAGCAAAGGTTCCTTAAAAATCCCTCTTTCAAGGGGCTCCCCAATAACCTGAAAAGGGGGAAAAAGGGATGAGGCGCAAGTATGTGCAACTTGGTTAAAACTTGTTTTTTATGGGGGGAGTCCTGACAATCCATGTCCATCTGGGTGAGGACAAACACAGGGCAACAAAAATAAAAACAAACACCAACAAGTGCTCACCTTTCAGGTTAAGTCGTTGTGGCTCCCATAAAAGCTGCAAGATCCGATTCCTTACTTAAGGGCCAGCAGGTCCTCTTCACTGCTGCTGGAGCTAAAAGACATGAGAGGGCGCTCCTGCCTCATGAAAGCGACACTGGCTGCGGCAGCAGACCCCCACCGACCTCTCAGGGATGGTCTTGGTAGTGACCGGGCGGTCACACTGGAAAGGGCCATGGCAACTTGGGCCTTGCCCATTACCTTGTAGTGGCCAGTTCCTCCCGCCGGCATACAAGGTGACAGAATCTACAGCTGTAAGGGCTCTGGTAACGGTCTTCTGCGAGCGGCGGACTGTGCGGCCTGCACCTGCCATGACAGTTGGTATTGTACCACCGATGGCTGGTACACGAAACTTTTCGTGGTCATCTGTCCCACATGAAGGATCGGCGGCGGTGGCAAATCTGGTATCAGGGGTTCCAGCTGAGTTTGGGATTTCTCCTCAGATCGCAGAGTCCCATCATTGGTCTCATGGGAACACCGAGCCTCTTCTGCGGCCTGGGCCTCCTCACTCCTGTCTTCCGGGGGCGCTGCAGGAGTAGCTGGTCGCTTAAGGAGTTTCACCCCAGTAGCAAAGGGGCCTTGGAGGCTCTTCATGGGGGTATACTCCACGTAATCCCCTGCATGGAGATTGTGGCGGACAGGCGGAAGATAAGGCCACTTTATAGAACGGCGGTTGACATATAATTCTTCTGCCATCTCCTCATTGGCGATAAAATCTACTCCCCGTTCCACACTGAATCAAATAATGGTACCCTTTCGGTGCTCTAGCTTGGGGTCACCGGACCGTGGGTGCTCCAAAACCTGAACAACCCACTCCTCTACCAAATTTTTGTATTCCCAGAGGGTCAGGGCGTTCCGGGTGATTGCCTCGGGTACCATTGAATTTTGCCGAAGGGAGTAGTCCTTCCGCGGCAGAGCGGGAACTCCTGCCACCTCCGCCGTGTCAGCCAGCGGAATGAACATCTCAGCAGGCACCTCAACCGACTTCTTAGGCTGCCGGACATATTGAGAGACGTAGATCTCCTCCGGTTCCTTCTCCTCATAGGGGTCGGTGCCCCACACCATGCCTCCCCAGTCAGGGCCTCGCTGTGTCAACATCTTAATTGCCTGAGTTGCCTCGTCTTCCTCGAATTCGTACGCAACAGCGTATAGAGTAACTTATACGTAGCAATAGCATATAATTTATAGGACAAACTACGTAGCGAATGCGTACAAAGCCGAAGCGAATCACCTAATATTCGGATTCACTTCGCAGCTAAAAATTCCCAAGATTCGATACGAATCGACGAATCAATTCGCTCATCTTTAGTCATAATAATAATTAATGTCATTTATCATCATAATAGTAAGGAGGATGCAAAATAGTTGTTATTCCACCTTCATCTGTACTAAATTCCCTTCATTATATTTATTGGTCATCCAGAAAAATTATGCTGGCTGAGCTCCATGTGAATAAATAGACTGCACAATCGTTTGCACATGTTGTTAGGCTTCTCTTCCAGGGTACTGTAGAAGGGTTGATTTCCCTGGTTGTTCATATATATGGATTTCATTGTAATGAGAGAGAAGTACATATAAGATAAGCGTGACAAAAAGTTTATAATGGAGATCGAGTAATCAACAGGATTCTTAGTAATGTAACAGTAAGATTTGCCATTAAAATACAATCCTTGATTAATACTGAATTAATTTATTTTACATGAATACATAAATTAGAATTACATTTATTAGTTTTAGTTGCCCTTCTATCAAGACAGAAATAATAAAAATCAATTGAAAAATGTACATAATAAGAATTCAATTACATAAAAGTAACCATACAGCTGGTATACAACAGTGCGCCATAAAAGAGCATAGCAGAGTACAATAATACCTGTGAATTCAATTTTTTAAAAAAATTGTACTTTGTTAAACAAATCGATTTAAGATGGTAGCCTATGAATCATGGATGCTTTTGCATAGTTTATGTCACAGACATCCATCAAAAGTATAAATCATGACTAGTGCTGAGCGAATGGAAGCATCCGAAGCGGAATCCAATCCGAGCATTAGATTTCCTCCAAAGCCAAATTTCCTTGTGCTTAGTGATAACTAATCATTTTTCCTAAAATGGTGGCTAGAGTCGCCTTAAAAAGAATGGGGAAAAAAATACTCATCCACTTGCCCATGCAGAGGCAGTCCGCTTCTCTCTTCTCTCCAAAGGCAGGATAGGATAGGTCATCAATATCAGAATGGCAAGGGTCGGAGGCCCAGAACATCCACCAATAAGCTGCCTGAACAAATAATGGAAGAAATTGTGACGCTTTTCCACTTAAAAATTACCTGCACATAATCTCCTTTGCAGAGGTGGCAAAGTTTAATTACAGTTGCTTGTCTCATTTAAGTGAATAGCTACGTTTGGTTGTTATAACAGCCTGAAGCATTATTACTGTATCCAAAAATTTCTGAATTATAAAATTAAATTATAAAAATATTTTTCCTGCAAAGTGAATGTCATAACAGAAAAAACAAATCTATGATTCACCATTTATGTCACTTTGTCCCAACAAAAAATTGAAAAAAAAGTGAGCAAGTCATATGTACCCCAACATGGTACCAATAAAAATTACAGCTTGTACCACAAAAAAACAAGCCCTCAGAAAGCTCTGTATATGGAAATATTAAACAAGACATTTTATATGGCAATAAAAGAACATTTTTAGCCATTTGCCTATGTGGATGGAAACTGAAAAAAGTTGTGCCTCTAGGAAAGCAAGGAGGAAAAAAACAAAAACAGTGAATGTTTCTTTAACCCTTTCCCAACATGTGACAGACTATTACATCATATGTGCCCGCTCCTGAGCAGAGTGGGCAACATAGCAACCGGGTGTCTGTTGTATCTTACAGCAGACACCTGTGGCTAATGTCCACGATTGGCGGTACTGCCAATCATGGACATTTGACCCATCAGATTCCGCTGTCAAACCTGACCACGGCATCTGAGCATGCTGAAAACTGGAAGTACGCACTTCCAGTGATGCCCCAGCATCCCCGTGTGGCGATTGGAGGAGCCAGGGCTTGTGTGGGGCAGCCCCTGTCATAGTGAATGACAGGAGGCTGCTGCACAGTCTTTCTTATGGGGCCCTTGCCTGTAATAGGGCTCCATAGCAAAGTAGTAAAATCATCATAGACTCCAATGCTAGTGTAATGGAGTCTATGATAATATGATCTAATGATTGCTTGTTATAGTTCCCTAAGGGAACTATAAAAAAGTATTAAAAAAAAGTAGTTTTTCCAAATTAAAAAAAAGTTCAAATCACCCCCCTTTCCCCAAAATAAGAATAAAAAATGAAAAATAAATAGATAAAAAATACATATCATGGGTATCACCGTGTGCATAAATGCCTGTACTATCAAAATATAAAAGTCGGGCAAAATGAAAAAACGGGTCAAAATGGCTGTTTTGCTATTTTTAGGTCGCTTTTCCTCTGAAAAGTATGGGTAACCCCTAGAGATGAGCGAGCCCTAAAATGCTCGGGTGCTCGTTATTCGAGCCGAACTTTTCACGATGCTCAGGTGCTCATTTCGAGTAACAAACCCCATTGAAGTCAATGGGAGACTCGAGCATTTTTTGCAGGGGACCAAGGCTCTGCCTAGGGAAGTCTGGGTGAAAACCTGGAAACATCAGAAAATGATGGAAACACCACGGAAATGGACAGGAAACAGCAGGGGCAGCATGCATGGATGCCTCTGAGGCTGCCTAATCCCACCATTCCCCAAAATTCTCCTGCAACAGCCTGGTGGTTAACCTCATGGCAATTGTGCTCACCCAGACCAAGAAAGGCGAGGCACATGCCCATCAAATGTTAGGGAAGCACCCAACTAGGTGCAATGAAGGTCCATCACCCATGCCCATGCTGGCACTGCTCTCCTATCCCCAGCCACACGATGCAGGCATAAGCCTGACACAGCATGGCGGTGACACCAACAAGTGACCAAGTTAGATGAGGTAGCAGGTGAGCCACCCAAAAATGTAGCCTGACGCAGCATGGTGGTGACAACAGAGTGACCGAGTTAGACTGAGGTAGCAGGAGGTGAAGCACGGATGGTAATTCGAAGGAGGAGGAGGAGGGGTTGGAGGAAGAGGCATAGTAAGTCTGAGAAACCGTGACCGAGGTAGGCCCCGCAATCCTCCAAGTGGGCAGTACATGAGCGGCCCCAGGGTCAGACTCGGTCAGAGTGACCAAGCTACACGACGGTAGCAGGTAGAGCACATAAAAAATTTAGCGTGGCCCTGTATGTGGACGTTGAGGGCCTGGAGGCTGTCTCCTTGAGAAATGCTCAGGGCGGCCGAACACCGGGCTCGACGGCGGACCCTTTTCGGGTTATCGATTGTCGAAATGTTGGCTTACATCAAGTTTAGTATCTGTTCTGATCAGTTGCTCTGGCTGTTGGTGGTAAAGTGGTGAGTATAGCTGCTTCCCAAGCAGTTGACCCGGGTTCGATTCCCGTCTATCGCATTATGTGGCCCTGCGAAAAAATTGATTGGAGAGAGGGCCTGTAGGTGACCCTCCGGAAAAATTGTTTAGAGAGAGGGCCTGTAGGTGGACCTCCGGAAAAATTGTTTAGAGAGAGGGCCTGTAGGGGGCCCTCCGGAAAAATTGTTTAGAGAGAGGGCCTGTAGTGGCCCTCCGGAAAAATTGTTTAGAGAGGGCCTATACGTGGACCTCCAGAAAAATTGTTTAGAGAAAGGGCCTGTAGGTGGCCCTCCGGAAAAATTGTGGTAAAAGAGTGCCAGTTGGACCTCCTAAAAAATTGCGTTTTTTGGGTCAGTGTTAGGCAAAGACGACAAGGAGGAGGAGGAGTAGGAGGAGTAGAGAAGAGGAATCGGATACATAAGTAATGTTAATCTTTAGCTGCTTTCCCCCGGAGGAGATTTGAATTCCGGTGAAATCCAGGCTTTGTTCATTTTAATAAGCGTCAGCCTGTCAGCGCTGTCAGTTGACAGGCGTGTACGCTTATCGGTAATGACGCCACCAGCTGCACTGAATACCCGCTCTGACAACATGCTAGCGGCAGGGCAGGCCAGCACCTCCAAGGCATACAGCGCCAGTTCAGGCCATGTGTCCAGCTTTGAAACCCAGTAGTTGTATGGAGCAGAGTGATCGGTCCGGACGTTGGTATGGTCAGCTAGGTACTCCCTCACCATCTTTCTGTAAATCTCACCCCTACTCTGCCTAGACTGGGGACAGGTGACAGTGTCTTGATGGGGTAACATAAAACTGGCAAAGGCCTTGGAGAGCATTCCCCTGCCAGTGCTGGACAAGCTGCCTGCTCGCCTCCTCTCCCCCGCTACTTGGCCCACAGAACCATGCCCTCTTCAGCTAGCGGTGTCAGATGGGAAGGATTGTTTCAGCTTGTGCACCAGGGCCTGTTGATATTGATTCACTCTCATACTCCTTTCCTCTACAGGGATGATAATGGAAAGGTTCTGCTTGTACCGTGGGTCCAGGAGAGTGAACACCCAGTAATCGGTGTTTGAAAAAATTCTTCTAACGCGAGGGTCACAGGATAGGCAGCTTAACATGAAGTCTGCCATGTGCGCCAGAGTCCCAACACGCAAGAATTCCCTCTCCTCACTGGCCTGACTCTCCATTTCCTCCTCCTCCTCCAAGTCCTCCTCTTCAGCCCATACACGCTCAAGAGTTAAGAAGAACTGAGCAATGGTACCCTCTTCTGTCTCGCCGACATTCTCCTCCTCTTCCTCCTCATCCCCCTCCTCAGATACGCGCTGAGAAACAGACCGGAGGGTGCTCTGGCTATCAAGCGACGTATCTTCCTCCACCGTCTCTTGTGACAAGGGCAAAGCATCCGACTTCATGCTGAGCAGTGAGTTTTTCAACAGGCAAAGCAGCGGGATGGTGAGGCTGATAATGACTACATCGCCGCTGACCATCTGTGTTGACTCCTCAAAGTTGCTCGACACCTGGCAGATATCAGACATCCACGTCCACTCCTCATTGTAGACTTGAGGAATCTGAGTGACCTGACTACCAGTTCTGGTGGAAGTTGACATCTGGCAGTCTACAATCGCTCTGAGCTGCTTATAAACTCTGGATAACATGTTTAATGTCGAATTCCATCTTGTGGGCATGTCGCACAACAGTTGGTGAGCGGGCAGTTGTAGGCGGCACTGCGCTGCCCTGAGAGTGGCAGCATCTGTGGTCGACTTGCGGAAATGCGCACAGATGCGGCGCACCTTGGTGAGCAAATCAGACAGATTGGGGTATGTCTTGAGGAACCGCTGAACTATTAGATTGAACTTGTGGTCCAGGCATGGCACATGTGTCAGTCTGCTGAGTTCCAGAGCCGCCACCAGGTTACGCCGTTGTCACACACAACCATGCCTGGCTTGAGGTTCAGCCACAGATTGGTCTGCGCCATGATGCCCTGTAACAGCTCTTGGGCGGTGTGCCTTTTGTCACCTAATCTCAGCAGTTTAAGCACCGCCTGCTGGCGCTTACCCACGGCACTGCTGCTGCGCCTAGAGCTACTGACTGAAGGCACCATGCCCACGGATGGTAATTCGGAGGAGGAGGTGGAGGAGGGGTCGGAGGAGGAGGCATAGTACGTCTGAGAGACCGTGACCGAGGTAGGCCCCGCAATCCTCGGTGTGGGCAGTACATGAGCGGCCCCAGGGTCAGACTCGGTCCCAGCCTCCACCAAGTTAACCCAATGTGCCATCAGTGAGATATAGTGTCCCTGCCCGGCAGCACTTGTCCACGTGTGCATGGTTAGGTGGACCTTCTCAGAAACAGCGTTGGTCAGGGCATGGATGATGTTCTGTGACACGTGCTGGTGTAGGGCTGGGATGGCACATCGGGAAAAATAGTGGCGTCTGGCGACCAAATACCGAGGGGCAGTCACCGCCATGAGATTGCGAAAGGCCTCAGTCTCTACCAGCCTATAGGGCAGCATCTCCAGGCTCAGCAATTTGGAGATGTGGACGTTGAGGGCTTGGGCATGTGGGTGGGTGGAACTGTATTTCCTTTTGCGCTCCAGCGTCTGCTGTAAAGACAGCTGAATGCTGCGCTGGGACACATTGGTGAACGCTGTGGAGGATCGTGGAGGCGAAGGTGTGGTTTTCCGGCAGGAGGCGCTCATGCCGGGGTCCTGGGCAGGGGGTTGACTAGAAGAGGCAGCGAGTGACACAGGGGAAGGAGCAGTGGTGTTACCCGCAGGAGGTGAACGGCCTTGGTTCCATTGAATGGGGTGTTTAGCACTCATATGCCTGCGCATGCTGGTGGTGGTTAGGCTAGTAGTGGTGGCACCCCTGCTGATCCTGGTGTCGCACAGGTTGCATACCACAGTCCGTCGGTTATCCTCACTTTCTTTAAAGAACATCCAGACTTGCGAACATCTAGGCCTCGCCACGGGAGCTTCACTACTTGAAACAGTTGCTGCTGATGCACCAGCTCTGGCCCTGCTTCTCCTTCTGGCCACACCAGTGCCTCTTACAACCTGTTCTGGTGCAGCAGTCGCCTCCGCCTCAGAAGCACTGTCTTCACTCGGCTTATCAACTCAGCTTGGGTCAGTCACTTCGTCATCCTCCGATTCCTCAGTCTGCCCCCCCCCCTCGGACTTCCTGCCCTGACAACAACTTCACCACTGTCTCACAACCGTGTCTCCTCATCGTCCGACACCTCTTTACACACTTCTTCCACTAAGTCAACATTGTCATCATCATCATCACCCACAGACTGCGACAGTTGGAAAACTTGGGCATCGGGAAAGAGGTCAGCAGCAACCTGAGAAGTGGTTTGTGACTCTGGGAAGGGTCCAGAAAACAGTTCCTCAGAGTATGTCGGATCGCATTCCAAATTTTCCTGGGAGGGGGCAGACTGGGGGGAAGGAGGTTGAGGTGGAGGAGCCAGAGGAGTGCTCCCTTGGGTAACATGGGTGGACTGCGTGGAAGACTGACTGGTGGACAAATTACTTGAAGCACTGTTGTGGTTTCAACAGTCCTCTACCATGTGTCCCTGTAAGTTGAGACATGAAGCTAGGGAGTGTAGCTCTGCGGCGTTCCCCTGCTCCCTCTTCAGCAGGTACTGTCTCACCCTGCCCAGGACCACGGCCTCTGCCCCCTGCAGTAATTGAATGCCCACACCCACGCCCTCGTCCTCGACCCTTAGCCCTGGGTTTCAACATTTTCTATATAAGTGTATTATATAAAAAAATTAAATAAATGGGCCTGCTGTACTGAAACCCACAAACTTGTTCAATCTGAACAAGAAAATCTATAGGTGGATAAGTTCGAGCAAAATTACGTATGTTATTACGTACCGTGCAGTATGGAGCAATTACACTGAAACTATTAGATTAGGCAGACTTGGTCTGCTTAAGTGCAACCAAGACAAATGTCGCACAGAGATTTTTGTAATGTAGCTGTATCAGTGAGAGCAAAAGACCTTTTTTAATTAAGTGACGTACAGAATGTGTCACCTGGACAGAAAATACAGATTGTGGTTTGTAGTGACTGGACAGCTGAACTGTGACACACAGAATGGTTCCACACAGCTGTATGAAATGGATTTGTATCACTGAGATAAAACAACAAAAAAACTAGTTTATATATATATATATATATATATATATTTTTTTTTTTTTTTTTAACGTGACGTGCAGAAACTATCAGAGAGCAAACTCAGCCCCTGCTGACTGTGGCTATTTTGACTGCAACCCAGACAAATGTCGCACAGAGATTTTTGTAATGTAGCTGTATCAGTGACAGCAAAAGACCTTTTTTAATTACGTGACGTACAGAATGTGTCACCTGGACAGAAAATATGGAGTGTGGTTTGTGGTGAGTGGACAGCTGAACTGTGACACACAGAATGGTTCCACACAGCTGTATGAAATGGATTTGTATCACTGAGATAAAACAATTAAAACAAAGGGTTATATATGGCGATAGCTGCACTACTAGTGCCAGCCAGCCAGGAGACAAAAAAAATGTCTTGTAGCCCTTAGAAGGGCTGTTGGGTCTTTTCAGATCGCTCCTGCCTAACAGCAGCTCTGCCCCTAACGACATCCAGACAGCATCTGAGCCGAACACCGTGGGCAGTCACTAGTATATTCCAGGGTCACCTGATCAGGCCAGCCAACCCCTGCTATCGACATGTAAGGGCCCCACGTGATGCTGGGTGTACCGCAGAGTCTCCTGGCTTGTGACTGGCTGAGTTTATAGGCGGCAAAAATTCAAAATGAGGGAGATGCCATTTCGTCGAGCATGGCGAGATACTCGTCCGAGCAGCGAGCACTGACGAGTACCGTAATACTTGAACGAGCACCAAGCTCGGACGAGCATGCTCGCTCATCTCTAGTAACCCCACAAAAAATGAGCCCTCATCCATCTCCGCACACATAACTACAAAAAAGTTATAGGGGTCAGAATATGACAGCAACATTTTTTTTTTCCTGTATCAAAATGCAAGGAAAAGTATACATATGTGGTATCATCAGATTTATACTACATGGAGAATAAAGATAATAAGTCTCTTTTACCGCATAATTAAAAAAAAAACGTAAAACTAGCAAAAAAATTTCCTCCAATTGAAATTGGAATTTTTTCCCACTTCACACTACATTCTATGCAATATTAAATGGTGGCGTTGGAAAGTACAACTTGTCCAGAAAAAAATAAACCTTCATAAGACTGAGTGTGAATGGAAAAAAAAATGTTATGGGTCTGGGAAGGCAGGGAGAGAAAAATGAAAATGCAGAGTCAAAAAAACCTCCGGGGTAGAAGGCCGGCACAATAAAGTGGTTGGTCTTGACAGGCTGGACTGACACTTTATGTTCTCTTATTTCTTGTTTCCTTTTTCATGCTACAATTTCTTTTTTGGTGTGCAGTCTGCTGCTATAGGAGCCTTCCCCGCAATGGGAGGCCAAACAAGCTAACATCTACCCCTTTAGTTAAACTTTACTTTACATTTAATCCATAAATCAGAAATACAAGGAGTTAGAAGGAAATGGTTTTTGTTCTCTGCAACATTTTTGCATGGCTATATATACAACAGAAGTCCTATATTTCTTTCTTTTTTGGACTTTTTAAATTTATAGCTCGAATTTCCATTTTAAGAGAAACATACCGTATATTTGTTGAGATCCCCATTATAGTCCAACATTTATATCAACTACCTGTAAAATGCCACTTTTCTTTCTGCCTCCAGTAAACTCTGCTTTTCATCTAACATAGCTATATTTTAGCTCTTTAAAGACCGTTACATCTCGAAAAGCATTAAATGCATAGGACCCCCAGTAATTCGCTCCAAAGATTTTTACGCAGCCTTCCCAACATAAAGGAATTAAGTGCAACACAAAATGTTCTCTATAAAATTACATTTGAAAACTCCTATTCAGTTCCATAAATGTTGAGCATGATTAAGAAAATTACTGATATCCTGAGGCGTTTATAAGTAAGCCTAAAAAAGGAAGAGATTTTTTTTTTTTTTAACTAAGAATGGGAGCTGTAATTTGGTTAGTAGTGCTAAGAATGTGCAGTAATCTGATTAATTCTTGTTTTAAGACCCTTGTTGTTGCTTTTTAATTATAGGAATCACATCTTTATCATCACAATCCTGACCTGCAGGAGCAATCCGTAATATATTACATATACTTGATAATCCTTTTCTTTTTATACTGCTACAGTGCGCTTACTGCTGAAACCGGTAGAGCGCTGAATCTTTTTTTGCTGAAAAGCAGTGCATTTTTCAGCTGTTGTACTAAGCCTTCTAAAGCTAGTGAGGCTGCCGGAACACTGATAAGCAGAACTTCAATGATTACAGCTCAGAATGAAATCTTCAGGCTGTTCTACTTGGAGCCAGAAAACTGAACTTGATAATTTATTGGTATATCTCTATTAGTAACCTTATGCAAAGACAATTAGAAATTAGAACTTTTTGTATTTTCATTGTATTATGTATCTGCTAAATTTGAATAGTACAGGCTAATGGCTATTGTCATAGTAAATATTAATTTGGTGACAGCAAAGTGGTAGGTCTTCGTGTTAAGTCACTGTACATTGGGATCACATACACTTTAAAATAATTCCACCCTACAGATCATGTGAGGGCCTTATATTTAGCATTAGCAATGCATATCACATGATTAATGTATTACATTACAGCATAATAGTTTGATAAATAGGCAATTAGTGAAACAATTAGAGGTAATGCAGTGAAGTATGCAAAAGTTAAAAAAAAATCACTATGACCAGTGAAGTATACATCTATTATTGTATTAATATTCTGTACAAAGAAAGCTATTTTTCGGACTATAAGATGCACCCCAGGTTTAGAACAAAAAAAAATAGGAAAAATATACTCTGCTTATTAAACTTTCAGTGGAGGATTAATGAAATGGGGGATCAAGGCCACTAACTTTGGGGTTGTGCATACAGGAGGTTAATAGTTTTGGTCAGCTCCTCCTTAGGCCTCATGCACGCGACCATTCTTTGGGTTCCCATCCGAGACACATTTTTTGCGGCTCGGATGCGGACCCATTCATTAGAATGGGGCTGCAAAAGATGTGGACAGGACTCTGCGTTCTGTCTGCATCCATTGCGCCGTTCCGAGGCCTCGCAAAAAAAAAATGGAACATGTCATATTCTTGTCCGTTTTGCGAACAAGAATAGGCATTTCTATAATGGGTGGCCGTTCCATTCCACAAATAGCGGAACGCACACGGACGGCATCTGTGTTTTACGGATATGCACTTTGCGGACCATAAAACATGGCACGGTCGTGGGCATGAAGCCTTAATGTGTTATCTGCTGACCATTGTAGCAAACAGCAATGGCACGTGTGGTCACCTCATTACATGTACCCATCCAAGTACATGTGTCTCCTGTCATTGCTCTGCAGTGTCATGCTTGTTATGCTAGATTATTTTTTTTAAGTTTATTGTTTTTTGTTACTCTCTATGGTCATGGTATTATACACATACACAGCTTTGTAATGCAGTACACAACTTTTACATACTCAGCTCTGAGGTACACACATTATACACACACAGCTCTGCAGCATACACATTACACATATACACAAACACATTATATACAAACACACTCAGAGCTCTGCTGCATGTACAGATGGCATATATAAGTGTACACAGCTCTGCTGTATACAGACTTGACAAACACAGCTTTGCTATATAGCCAACATATATTCACACACCACTGCTGCATATACTCCTAACAAACACAGCCCTGAGATGGGAAATGGAAGCTTTGCAAGCAGAAAGAGAAAGCAGATATAATGGCTACCCTATGTAAAGGCAGCATACAGTGCATTCAGTGAGTCTTTAGACCTTTCACTTTTTTCCCACGTTCAGCCCAGTCTTACGTAGGTCTAGAGCACTCTGGATAATGTTTTCATTAGGAGTATCCCTGTACTTTGCTCCCTTCAGCTTTCCCTCAACCCTGACCAGTCTCCTTGCCGCAAAAAGAATATTTCTTCATGGAATAATCCCTTTTTAGAACTTGAAAAAAGTATATTTCTACTGTTCTTCAGGCAGCAAATATTTCTACAATAGCAAATTCTATTGATAAAACAAGTTTTTAAAAGAGTTCTTTATCGCAAGGATAAGCAAAAATCATATTAATAACATTATAGTTAGAGATGAGTGAGCATACTCGTCCGAGCTTGGTGCTCGTTCGAGTACTAGGGTACTCGTAAGTGCTCGCTGCTCGGACAAGTATCTCGCCATACTCGAGGAAATGGCAACTTCCGCATCGTGCTTTCTTGGCGCCTATAAACACAGCCAATCACAAGCCAGGAGACTCTACGGTACACCCAGCATCACGTGGGGCCCTTACATGTCGATAGCAGGGGTTGGCTGGCCTGATCAGGTGACCCTGGAATATACTACTGACTGGCCGCGGTGCTCGGCTCAGATACCGTCTGGATGTCGTTAGGGATAGAGCTGCTGCCTTTCAGGGACAGTGCTAGGGCCTGCATTTAGTTCTCTGTTAGGCAGGAATCACCCACAAAGAAACCAACAGCCCTTCTAAGGGCTAGAAGACATTTTTTTTTTGTCTCCTGGCTTGGCTGACTGGCTGGCACTAGTAGTGCAGCTATCGCCATATATAACCCCCTTTTTTTTATGTTATATCTCAGTGATACAAATCCATTGCACACAGCAGTGTGGAACCATTCTGTGTGTCACAGTTCAGCACACTTGCTCCAATCCATATATACTGTCCAGGTGACACTTTCTGTACGTCACAGAATACAACCAAGTCATTTTCTACCTGTCACGTATACAGCTTGATCCTAAAAATCTCTGTGCGACATTTGTCTGGGTCGCAGTCTAAATAGCCACCGTCAGTAGGGTGTCAGTCAACTCTACGATAGTTTCTGCACGTTACGTTCCAAAAAAAACAAAAATCCAAAACAAAATATACAAAAAAATTAGTTTTTTTGTTGTTTTAGCTCAGTGATACAAATCCATTTCACACAGCTGCATGTAACCTTTCTGTGTGTCACAGTTCAGCACACTCGCTCCAATCCGTATATACTGTCCAGATGACACTTTCTGTACGTCACAGAATACAACCAAGTCATTTGCTACCAATAACGTATACAGGTTGATCCAAAAAATCTCTGTGCGACATTTGTCTGGGTCGCAGTCTAAATAGCCACCGTTAACAGGGTGTGAGTTAGGTCTCCGATAGTTCCTGCACGTCGCGTTCCCAAAAAAAACAAAATTAAAAAAAATATATAAAAAACAAAATATATAAAAAAATTAGTTTTCTAGTTGTTTTAGCTCAGTGATACAAATCCATTTTACTCAGCTGCGTGTAACCTTTCTGTGTGTCACAGTTCAGCACACTCGCTCCAATCCGTATATACTGTCCAGGTGACACTTTCTCTACGTCACAGAAGACAACCAAGTCATTTGCTACCAATAGCGTATACAGCTTGATCCTAAAAATCTCTGTGCGACATTTGTCTGGGTCGCAGTCTAAATAGCCACCGTTAACAGGGTGTGAGTTAGGTATCCGATAGTTCCTGCACGTCACGTTCCCAAAATAACTAAACTAAAAAAAAAATATAAAAAAAAATTATTTTTTTAGTTGTTTTAGCTCAGTGATACAAATCCATTTTACTCAGCTGCGTGTAACCTTTGTGTGTGTCACAGTTCAGCACACTCGCTCCAATCCGTATATTCTGTCCAGGTGACGCTTTCTGTACGTCACTTAATTAAACCAGACTGAACAAGTTTGTGGGTTTCAGTACACCAGGCCTGTTTATTTTTTTTTTTTATATCATACACTTATATACAGAAAATGTTGAACCCCAGGGCTAAGGGTCGAGGACGAGGGCGTGGGCATTCAATTACTGCAGGGGGCAGAGGCCATGGTCCTGGGCAGGGTGAGACAGTACCTGCTGATGAGGGAGCTGTGGAACGCCGCAGAGCTACACTCCCTAGCATCATGTCTCAACTTACAGGGACACGTGGTAGAGGACTGTTGAAACCACAACAGTGTGAACAGCTGATCTCGTGGATTGCGGACAATGCTTCAAGTAATTTGTCCACCAGTCAGTCTTCCACGCAGTCCACCCACGTTACCCAAGGGAGCACTCCTCTGGCTCCTCCAACTCAACCTCCTTCCCCCCAGTCTTCCCCCTCCCAGGAAAATTTGGAATGCGATCCGGCATTCTCTGAGGAACTGTTTTCTGGACCCTTCCCAGAGTCACAAACCACTTCTCAGGTTGCTGCTGACCTCTTTCCCGATGCCCAAGTTTTCCAACTGTCGCAGTCTGTGGGTGATGATGATGATGACAATTGAGTTAGTGGAATAAGTGTGTAAAAAGGTGTCAGACGAAGAGGAGACACGGTTGTCAGACAGTGGTGAAGTTGTTGTTAGGGGAGGAATTCCGATGGGGGAGCAGACTGAGAAATCGGAGGATGACGAGGTGACTGACCCAAGCTGGGTTGATATGCCGAATGAAGACAGTGCTTCTGAGGCGGAGGCGAGTGCTGCACCAGAACAGGTTGTAAGAGGCAGTGGTGTGGCCAGAGGGAGAAGCAGGGCCAGAGCTGGTGCATCAGCAGCAACTGTTTGACATAGTGAAGCTCCCGTGGCGAGGCCTAGATGTTCGCAAGTCTGGAGGTTCTTTAAAGAAAGTGAGGATGACCGACGGACTGTGGTGTGCAACCTGTGCCACACCAGGATCAGCAGGGGTGCCACCACTACTAGCCTAACCACCACCAGCATGCGCAGGCATATGAGTGCTAAACACCCCACTCAATGGAACCAAGGCCGTTCACCACCTCCTGCGGGTCACACCACTGCTCCTTCCCCTGTGTCACTCGCTGCCTCTGCTAGTCAACCCCCTGCATCACTCGCTGCCTCTGCTAGTCAACCCCCTTCCCAGGACCCCAGCACGAGCGCCTCCAGCCAGAAAACCACACCTTCGCCTCCACGATCCTCCAGTGTCCACCAATGTGTCCCAGCGCAGCGTTCAGCTGTCTTTACAGCAGACGCTGGAGCGCAAGAGGAAATAAAGTTCCACCCACCCACATGCCCAAGCCCTCAACGTCCACATCTCCAAATTGCTTAGCCTTGAGATGCTGCCCTATAGGCTGGTAGAGACCGAGGCCTTTCGCAATCTCATGGCGGTGGCTGCCCCTCGGTATTCGGTCCCCAGCCGCCACTATTTTTCCCGATGTGCCGTCCCAGCCCTACACCAGCACGTGTCACAGAACATCATCCGTGCCCTGACCAACGCTGTTTCTGAGAAGGTCCACCTAACCACAGACACGTGGACAAGTGCTGCCGGGCAGGGACACTATATCTCACTGACGGCACATTGGGTTAACTTGGTGGAGGCTGGGACCGAGAATGACCCTGGGGCCGCTCATGTACTGCCCACACCGAGGATTGCGGGGCCTACCACGGTCACGGTCTCTCAGATGTACTATGCCTCCTCCTCCGACCCCTCCTCCACCTACGACTCCTCCTCCGAATTACCATCCGTGGGCACGGCACCTTCAGTCGGTAGCTCTAGGCGCAGCAGCAGTGCCGTGGGTAAGCGCCAGCAGGCGGTGCTAAAAATGCTGAGCTTAGGTGACAAAAGGCACACCGCCCAAGAGCTGTTACAGGGCATCACGGCGCAGACCGATGTGTGGCTGGCACCGCTGAACCTCAAGCCAGGCATGGTTGTGTATGACAACGTTGTAACCTGGTGGCGGCTCTGCAACTCGGCAGACTGACACATGTGCCATGCCTGGCCAATGTGTTCAATCTCATAGTTCAGCGGTTCCTCAAGACATACCCCAATCTGTCTGATTTGCTCACCACTGCCCGCTCACCGACTGTTGTGCGACGTGCCCACGAGATGGAATTCGACCTTAAACATGTTATCCAGAGTTTACCAGCAGCATATAGTGATTGTAGACTGCCAGATGTCAACTTCCACCAGAACTGGTAGTCAGGTCAGTCAGATTCCTCAAGTCTACAATGAGGAGTGGACGTGGATGTCTGATATCTGCCAGGTGTTGACCAACTTTGAGGAGTCAACACAGATGGCCAGCAGCGATGCCGCCATTATCAGCCTCACCATCCCGCTGCTTTGCCTGTTGAAAAACTCACTGCTCAGCATCAAGTCGGATGCTTTAAGATACGTCGCTTGATAGCCAGAGCACCCTCCGGTCTGTTTCTCAGCGCGTATCGGAGGAGGGGGATGAGGAGGAAGAGGAAGAGGAGGAGAATGTCGGCGAGACAGTAGAGGGTACCAGTGCTCAGTCCTTAACTCTTGAGCGTGTATGGGATGAAGAGGAGGACTTGGAGGAGGAGGAAATGGAGAGTCAGGCCAGTGAGGAGAGGGAATTCTTGCGTGTTGGGACTCTGGCGCACATGGCAGACTTCATGTTAGGCTGCCTATCCCGTGACCCTCGCGTTAGAAGCATTTTTTCAAACACCGATTACTGGGTGTTCACTCTCCTGGACCCACGGTACAAGCAGAACCTTTCCACTCTCATCCCTGCAGAGGAAAGGAGTATGAGAGTGAATAGATATCAACAGGCCCTGGTGCACAAGCTGAAACAATTCTTCCCATCTGACGCCGCTAGCGGCAGAGGGCATGGTTCTGTGGGCCAAGTAGCGGGGGAGAGGAGGCGAGCAGGCAGCTTGTCCAGCACTGGCAGGGGAACGCTCTCCAAGGCCTTTGCCAGTTTTATGTCACCCCAGCAAGACACTGTCACCTGTCCCCAGTCTAGGCAGAGTAGGGGGGAGCTGTACAGAAAGATGGTGAGGGAGTACCTAGCTGACCATACCAACGTCCGTAGCAATCACTCTGCTCCATACAACTACTGGGTTTCAAAGCTGGACACGTGGCCTGAACTGGCGCTGTATGCCTTGGAGGTGCTGGCCTGCCCTGCCGCTAGCGTGCTGTCAGAGCGGGTATTCAGTGCAGCTGGTGGCGTCATCACCGATAAGCGTACACGCCTGTCAACTGACAGCGCTGACAGGCTGACGCTTATTAAAATGAACAAAGCCTGGATTTCACCGGAATTCAAATCTCCTCCGGGGGAAAGCAGCTAAAGATTTAAATAACTTATGTATCCGATTCCTCTTCTCTACTCCTCCTACTCCTCCTCCTCCTCCATATCGTCTTTGCCTAATGCTGACCCAAAAAACGCCATTTTTTAGAGGTCCAACTGGCACTCTTTTACCACAATTTTTCAGGAGGGCCCCATACAGGCCCTCTATTCAAACAATTTTTCCGGAGGTCCACCTACAGGCACTCTCTCCAACAATTTTTCCGGAGGGCCCACCTACCAGGCCCTCTCTCCAAACAATTTTTTGGAGGTCCACCTACAGGCC
>ONZH01013512.1:0-18710 GCA_900303285.1 Rhinella marina
GACATGGAAAAAGACCTAGGAATTTTAGTGAACAGCAAACTAAGCTGTAGAAACCAGTGTCAGACAGCTGCTGCCAAGGCCAATAAGATAACGGGTTGCGTCAAAAGAGGCATAGATGCCCGTGATGAGAACATAGTCCTGCCACTTTACAAATCACTAGTCAGACCACACATGGAGTACTGTGTACAGTTCTGGGCTCCTGTGAATAAGGCAGACATAGCAGAGATGGAGAGGGTTCAGAGGATGGCAACTAAAGTAATAACTGGAATGGGTGGACTACAGTACCCAGAAAGATTATTAAAATTAGGCTTATTCACTTCAGAAAAAAGACGACTGAGGGGAGATCTAATAACTATGTATAAATATATCATAGGTCAGTACAGAGATATGATCTATTTATCCCCAGGACTGTGACTGTGACGAGGGGACATCCTCTGCGTCTGGAGGAAAGAAGGTTTGTACACAAACATAGAAGAGGATTCTTTACGGTAAGAGCAGTGAGACTATGGAACTCTCTGCCAGGGAGGTGGTGATGGTAAGTTCACTAAAAGAGTTCAAGAGAGGCCTGGATGTATTTTTGGAGGGTAATAATATTACAGGTTATAGTTACTACAGATGGGTCGTTGATCCAGGGAGTAATTCTGATTGCCTGATTGGAGTCGGAAAGGAATTTTTTTCCCTAAAGTGGGGAAAATTGGCTTCTACCTCACAGGGGTTTGATTGCCTTCCTCTGGATCAACTTGTGAGAAAACAGGCCGGACTGGATGGACCGATGTCTTATAAACTATGTCACTATGTTACTATGTATGGTGACACACCAGGATCACGTGAGACAGGTGTTGCAAATCTTAAGAGATAACAAGTTGTATGCAAAATTTGAGAAATGTGTTTTTGCTGTACATGAGGTGCAATTAAGATTATTAAGAACTATTCGACAATAGTTAAAACTTTAACTGACATGACTAAGAAAGGGACGGATGTCTCAGTGTGGTCTGATGCAGCATAGCAAGCCTTCTCCGCTGTGAAGGACTGCTTTTCTTCTGCCCCTATATTGGTGAAGCCAGATGTGTCACAACCTTTCATTGTGGAGGTTGACGCTTCCGAGGTGGGGGTAGGAGCAGTTTTATCACAGGGCCCGTCACCTGGTAAACGGCGTCCATGTTCTTTTTTTTAAAAAAGCTCTCTGCTGCGGAGAGAAATTATGATGTGGGTAACAGAGAGTTACTGGCCATTAAGTTGGCTTTTGAGGAATGGCGTCATTGGTTGGAAGGGGCTATTCACCCAATCACTGTATTCACTGATCACAAAAATCTGGCTTACCTGGAGTCAGCTAAAGGACTTAATCCGAGGCAGGCCAGATGGTCTTTGTTCTTCACCAGATTCAATTTCATTGTCACATATCGTCCTGGGGTTAAGAATGTGAAGGCAGATGCCTTGTCATGTAGTTTTCCCTGAGGTGGTGATTTTGAGGATCTGAGTTCTATACTGTCCGAAGGAGTGGTGATATCCGCTCTTTACCCTGATCTTGAGGCTAAGGTGTTTGAGGCCCAGGGAGATGCACTAGAGTCTTGCCCCCCTGGGAAGTTGTTTGTTCCTTCTGATTTGCGTCATAAGGTGTTTGAGAAACATCATTCTTCGGTGCTTGCGGGAGTAAATCCACTGTCGACCTCATCTCTCGTAGATTCTGGTGGCCGGGGCTGCGTAAGTGTGTTGAGGACTATGTGTCGGCCTGTAGTGTCTGTGCACGTGCTAAGTTGACACATACTCGACCTTCTGGACCCCTACTTCCATTACCCATTCTGTCCAGACCATGGACTCACTTATCCATGGACTTCATCACTGATCTGCCTGATTCGTCTGGTAAGACAGTGATTCTGGTGGATGTAGATCGTTTTAGTAAAATGGCGCACTTTATTGCATTACCCGGACTCCCCAATGCTAAAACTCTTGCACAAGTGTTTGTTGACAACATAGTGAAACTTCATGGCATTCCCACTGACGTGGTCTCTGATCTTGGGATTCAGTTTGTGTCCAGATTCTGAAAGGCATTCTGTACTCGGCTGGGGGTACAACTGTCTTTTTCCTCTGCCTTTCACCCTCAGACAAATGAACAGACTGAGCGTACCAATCAGAGTCTGGAGACTTACTTGAGATGTTTTGTCTCTGAGAACCAGGAGGAGTGGTCCTCGTTTTTGTCTCTGGCAGCGTTTGCTATAAATAATCGCAGACAGGACTCCACTGGTAAGTCACCATTTTTTGGTGCATATGGCTTTCACCCGCAGTTTGGCACATTTTCTGGTTCTGATACTACTGGTATTCCTGAGGAAGAACGTTTTTCGTCATCATTGTCATCTATATGGCGGAAAATTGAAAATAACTTGATAAATATGGGTAACAAGTACAAACGTGTGGCTGACAGGAGACGTATAATTGGTCCGGACCTAAGTGTGGTAAATCTGTGTGGCTTTCTACTAGGAACATTAAGTTGAAAGTTCCTTCTTGGAAGTTGGGTGCAAGATTTATTGGCCCATATAAGATCACGGCCATTATTAATCCTGTAGCATTTCATCTTGAACTTCCTCAGGCTCTGAAAATCCATAACGTGTTTCACAGATCTTTCTTGAAGAGATATGTTGAACCTCTGGAGCCATCTCTCTTGCCACCCGTGCCTGTCTTGGTGGATGGCACTTTGGAATTCCAGATCGTCAAGATAATTGATTCTCGAGTTCTCCGTGGGACTCTTCAATATCTTGTTCACTGGAAGGGTTATGGACCTGAGGAGAGGACATGGGTACCGGCATCTGACGTGAATGCCAGTCTTTTGGTGAAAGCCTTTCACAGGTCTCATCCTGATAGAGTTGGTCCTGGGTGCCCGGAGGTCACCCGTAAAAGGGGGGGTAATGTCACGAACGTTCCTGCATCAGGTTGCAGGCGTTTGGCTGGGCTTTCAAAAGTGACATAATTTGACATGTTTTCCTCTTGCTGTTTACCACACCCCTTCCCCTCAGCTGTTGTGGGTGTGGTGATTATCTTTCCCCTATTTATCCCTTCCTCTCCCAGTATTCCTTGCGGTTTATACTTTCTGCTTACTTTGTTGTGTGTGGCTGTGTGGTTGTTGTTCTCAGCTGAGATCCGGTTGCTGCAATAAGTGGTATTAAGATAAGTGTAATTTTCCCTATTGTGTTTATCCTACTTTTCCCTGTTGTGGCTTTGCCTTCTGGAGTCTCCTGTTCGTCCGTCCTCTTGGAGGAACAGGTTGACTCTTTCCTCTGTCACTAGCTGCAGGGTTCTATAGGGTGAGTTTGTTATTAGGTTCTTGTGTATGAACTCTCCTACCACTAAGGCCTGTTCATACTGGTAGTCAGTCAGGGCCTAGTTTCAGGGCTCACTTCAGGAGGTGACCGTTTCCCTTGTTTGGTCTTTTCCCTTCCCTCTTACGCTTGGTGTGACTATTCCCTCCACACCAGAGCGTGACACACAATACATAAGCAAGTGCCTTGTATTAACTTTCTGTACTTGATAAATGCCATATGCTGAAGTGAGACAACCCCCTTAAGTATATACATAGTGTTGAGTGAATCGAAAGAATTCGAAGATGAATTCGATCCGAAGTTTAGGAAAAATTCTATTTGCAACAAATCCAAATTTCCTGGTGCTTTGTGGTAACGAATCCTAAGTGGCAGCTACATGTGTTACAAAGTAAAAGTAAGAAGCCCATGAACACCCATAATGCAGTGCAGCCAGCCAATGAGCAAATGGCCATCCACTGTGATGTGACAGCCCTTTAAAAATCCTAATCCCATGATGTCTTAGCCATTTTACAGTGAACTGAGTATAGGGAAAGATGTGCCAAGGGACAGTGCTTAAGAAAGTGTAAATTGCAGAATCCTGGACAGGGAGGCTGCAGGGACAGTATAGGAAGATCATAGGGAGTTTTATACACTGTCGGGAGAGCATAGGGACAGTGCAAGGAAAGTGCAGGATGTGTAATTTGAAGCTGAAGG
Source organism: Rhinella marina (assembly GCA_900303285.1). NCBI lineage: Eukaryota > Metazoa > Chordata > Amphibia > Anura > Bufonidae > Rhinella > Rhinella marina. The sequence goes on from ONZH01013512.1 coordinate 4,005, forward strand.
GATCTATAGGAGACAGCTCAGTTTGCATCAATCCTGAAGAAAGCTATCTAATTGAAAAGTGTCCATCTTGTTATATAGGTAAGCAGATCTACTGTATTACGAATTGATTCTCAAATTGGAGTGAATAAGCTGTGTAGTTTAACCATTTTAGGAATGCCCCCTTGCTACATAGATAGGCAATTCTATTAAGCCTTGATTCTCAAACTGGGGTGAATAAGTAGTGTAATTTAACTGTTCCTGGGGTGCCCACCTTATTTATTAGATACACAGATCTATTATGCTTTGTGTCACAGTGTGGTTCACTGTGACATGAGTTGCCATGTCTGCTCACATTGTTGCTCTGGCGTATTGGCTGAAGGCTTCCTGTGTAAGTTGGTTGCCATGGGCGACGTGTGGTTGTGGCAACCTGTCTATCTCTTCTCCTTGCTTGCTCTCCTCCCTGTTTGTCTGGGTCTTGTGGGGTTAATGGTCTGGTCTGGGATTGTCTGCTAGGTGTCAGATGACCTCGTTATCTTGCTCTATATTATCCTGTGAGCTGTGGGTTTGGGGCAGTCTGTCCTGGGGATATTCCATCTGCCCTATCTGTGTGGTCACCTAGTGAAAAAGGTCACCTTGTCTTGTAACCTGCTTGATGTTTCATTGCATTTTTGTTTCTGCCTGTTCACCCACGGACTACTCTGCATGGGGAACAGGCATCTGCTTGTCTTTTTTTATATTTTGTGGTGCAGCTCTGTCTATGACTGCCATGCATCCGTTCCATATGGGGTCCAGGCATCTGTCTTGTTTTCTGGTTCCCATTTTGTCCTGTCTGAACAGTGTCCTGTGTTCGTTTTTTCTGGGTTCCTGTTCGTGTGCCTGGGTTCCAGTCTGTCTCCTGTTTTTCTGGACCACTGGTGCATGCACCAATGTCAGGTAAGTGACCAAGCGCACTGGTGTGAGTTGGCGAGCCCTTGGTTAAGATTATCCCCACCACCAGGGGCTCTGTTAAGAACGGGGCTCACTTAGTCTTCACCCTTTGGGTTTGGCTTCAAATCAAACTGGTGCACTTAGTCTAGTGGTATTAATTGCCACTTTACCCTTACCTGCTGGTCCAGCTTCCTGTCTTGTTTAGATCTCTGTGAATAAAGTATTTGTTTTTGGTCCTTGCTTTGTTTGTCAGAAGGTGAAGTGCGGCCAGGGCACCATGGTCCTGCATCAACACATGGAGCGTCACCATAAAGTGGCCTGGTAAAACAGTGGCATTTTGGAACAGCCTGAGGCATCTCCTAGCAGCTGCAACACTTTCCAGCAGTCAAGGCTCCTCCACTTTAGCAGAAGGGAGCTGTGTTTCCTTCATATTGTCTACTGGTCCTGATGTTCCTACTTCTCATCATGCATTTCGCCAGCAATCATTTGCAAAAAGACAACAGTATTCATTCACTCATTCAACAGCGCAGAAGCTGAACGTGCTCCTGCACAAGTTGCTGGTACTACAGTCCTTCCCTTTTCATATGGTTGACTCTGCCCATTTTAGAGAACTGATGGCTTGTGCCAAGCCAAGGTGGAGAGTCCCAAGCTGTCATTACTTCTCTAAAAAAACAGACCAGCACACATATATTGAGCAGAAGGGGGTCAGTCCTGTGTCTGGTACAGTTCACAGCAGTGCCAACATGTGGAACTGTAACTATGTTCAAAGACAATATATGTCCTTTACGGCCCACTGGATAAATGTGGTTCCTGCCCAGGCACACCAGCTTGGCAGCAATGCAGCCTCCATGTTCTCAAGCTGTTATTCCGGTGTCACTGTCCTTGTCTGCCTCCTCATCCTCAACCTTGTCCTCAGCCTCCACTGTAGGCCCACTTCTAAGTGGTCCTCCAGCATACCACCTATGTAGAGCATAGAGGTGTCATGCTGTTCTGCACATGGCCTGCCTAGTCGACCAGAGTCACACCAGGGAAGAACTGCTCTGTGTCCTTCAATAAGAATTTGAATCCTGGCTGCGCTGTGTCAATGAGGGTTGACCAATTCGCCCTGAATGAGGAAGAGGGTGAGGACAAGGAGGAGGACATTCACGCACAAGCTATGTATACAGAAATAGGTGGTTTATTTGCAAAAGTGACAGGAGAGGAGGAGCAGGAGTAGCATGAGGAGATGGAGGGAAGTTAGGAAGACTAGGCAGATGACCCCGACAGACTGTGGTAGTATACAGTGGAGATGGAGGCAGGGAGTCCCTACGAGTCCCTTGTGCAAATGGCCAGATGCATTCCGAGTTGCTTATGTAGTGACAGCCGCATTATAACTATTCGGCAGAGGAATGGCTACTGGCTCTCCACATAGACCCTTACTACCGGGACAAAATGAGGGCCTTTTTTACACCCGCTGAGAGGGAGGATAAACTCAACTACTATCGAGACATGCTATGTAGTCAGTTGGTCGCTGCCTTCTGTACGTGCGACATTGCAGTGGCATAGCGTGGGTTGCCAGCACCCGGGGCAAGCCATGTATTGCCCCCCCACCTGTGGACTCGCCCCTTTTTACATATAATGTAGTAGATGTCACCTGCAGTCCTATGTAACACTACAGATAACACAGTGATATCTCTCTGAGTACAGATAATGTAGTAGATGGGTGTGAGGCCCCAGAATTCAGAACACGCACAGTGTGACCTGAAGTCTGGGGTTGGTCTTCGGTAGGGTGGGCCATATTCTCAATCCACCCCCCAACCCTACAGTGAAACAAATAGGTGTTTGCACATACATACATTACATATAAAATATACAGTAGAATACAGCACCACATACCTCATCCATCCAGTGACATCTCCTGTGAGGTAGACTCTTTCCTCAACGTCTTCATTTGGAGATAAGAGCACCATGACACCTTCTTTCAGCTGCGTCTTGTCTCTGCAGAGTTTCACAGAAAAGCCATAGGCTCCCGTGGCCCTCCTTAAATTGCCTGCTGCCTGGCGACCCTGCAATTTGGCGCCCGGGGCAATGGCCCCCCCGGCCACCACACACCACGCACACCACTGCGCCATTGACCATCCTCACAAAGGTCTGACCAGAGGGGCCCTCTGTGCTCATGCTCCACTGCCATGATAGCTGGGGAAAGGGGGCCAGGAGCAGCACCATCTTCGTTAGCAGTAACTTGAGTCTCCAGTCTGATGAGCACATTTCTACTGAAGAAACCAGCAAGCAGCAGCAGCAGGCCATGGAGCAGAACCTGAACCATCAGGTGGTGGCCCTAACTACCAGGCCTAAATGGGGGCCTCTTTTACACCCGCAGAGAGCGGGTATAAACTCAATTAGATGGGTGTGAAGCCCCAGAATTCAGAATACGCACAGTGTGACCTGAAGTCTGGGGTTGGTCTGCGGCAGGGTGGGCCATATTCTCAATCCACCCCCCAACCCTACAGTGAAACAAATAGGTGTTTGGACATTACATACTTCACTACAAAATATACAGTACAATACAGCACCACATACCTCATCCATCCAGTGACATCTCCTGTGATGTAGACTCTTTCCTCAATGTCTTCATTCGGAGATAAGACCGCCATGACACCTTCTTTCAGCTGCGTCTCGTCTCTGCAGAGTTTCACAGAAAATATTTTTAGATTCCTCACTTTACTATCATCCTCCCCCTCCTGGTGCCTCAACACTGTCATCCTGCTGCCCCTCCGCCCCCCAATACTGTGGTAGAGCCAGACAGATAGGAGGACAAGAGTTGAGGCATACTAATATATACTAATAATACAAAGGGGGGCAATATACTAATAATACAGAGGGGGCCATTATATATAATAATAATACAGAGGGGATATTATATATTATAATAATACAGAGAGGGCCATTATATATTATAATAATACAGAGGGGGCCATTATTTATTATAATAATACAGATGGGGCCATTATATATTATAATAATACAAAGGGGGCCATTATTTATTGTAATAATACAGAGGGGGACATTATATATGTACTAATAATACAGAGGGGGCCATTATATATTATAATAATACAGAGGGGGCCATTATCTATACTAAAAAATAAACATTGATGTCAACACAAACTTACTGCTGACACCCACCCCACTTTGTCATGGGAACACTACTTGTATTAATAGGTAACGGAACAGGTTCTTTAGCAATCTATTTGGAAACAGCAGATGGTGTAAAATAAGACCGCTTTTTTACTTTATAGTAGAATGAGTGGGTAACACAATACCTTACCTATCAATCAATGGCAACACCTCACAAACAGTGAAATGAGACCGCTCTTTCACAGTTTTGTAGAATCAGTGGCTAACAGGTTAATTGGCAATCTATGTGGAAACAGCAAACGGTGTAAAATGAGACCGCTCTTTCATTCTACAGGGTGGGCCATTTATATGAGTACACCTAAATAAAATGGGAATGGTTGGTGATATTAACTTCTTGTTTGTGGCACATTAGTATATGGGAGGGAGGAAACTTTTCAAGATGGGTGGTGACCATGGCGGCCATTTTGAAGTCGGCCATTTTGGATCCAACTTTAGTTTTTTCAATGGGAAGAGGGTCATGTGACACATCAAACTTATTGAGAATTTCACAAGAAAAACAATGGTGTGATCGGTTTTAACGTAACCTTATTCTTTCATGAGTTATTTACAAGTTTCTGACCACTTATAAAATGTGTTCAAAGTGCTGGCCATTGTGTTGGAATGTCAATGCAACCCTCTTCTCCCACTCTTCACACACTGATAGCAACACCACAGAAGAAATGCAAGCACAGGCTTCCAGTATCCGTAGTTTCAGGTGCTGCACATCTCGTATCTTCACAGCATAGACAATTGCCTTCAGATGACCCCAAAGATAAAAGTCTAAGAGGGTTAGAACGGGAGACCTTGGGGGCCATTCAACTGCTACATGATGATGTGTTTCCCTCTTTATGCACTGAAGCTGGCACATTCCCTGGGTTTTTCCAGCAAGATGGTGCACCACCACATTATGGGTGTCAGGTCCGAGCATTCCTAGATGAACAGTTTCCTGGAAAGTAGATTGGTCATCGTGGGCCAGTTGAATGGCCTCCAAGGTCTCCCGTTCTAACCCTCTTAGACTTTTATCTTTCGGGTCAACTGAAGGCAATTGTCTATGCTGTGAAGATACGAGATGTGCAGCACCTGAAAATATGGATACTGGAAGCCTGTGCTAGCATTTCTTCTGTGGTGTTGCTATCAGTGTGTGAAGAGTGGGAGAAGAGGGTTGCATTGACAATCCAACACAATGGGCAGCACTTTGAACACATTTTATAAGTGGTCAGAAACTTGTAAATAACTCATCAAAGAATAAAGTTACGTTAAAACCAAGAACACCATTGTTTTTCTTGTGAAATTCTCAACAAGTTTGATGTGTCACATGACCCTCTTCCCATTGAAAAAAATAAAGTTGGATCCAAAATGACCGACTTCAAAATGGCCGCAATGGTCACCACCCATCTTGAAAAGTTTCCCCCCTTCCATATACTAATGTGCCACAAACAGGAAGTTAATATCACCAACCATTCCCATTTTATTTAGGTGTATCCATATAAATGGCCCACCCTGTATAGTAGAATCTTGGGCCACTGCACTGTTAAATACATTACTTGACGCAAACATTTACCTGTAAGGCTGAGTTCACACTTCAGTTATTTGGTCATTTAATTCCACCAGTTACTGTATGGTGAGTCAAAATCAGGAGCCTATATTACTCAGATAAGGTATCATGAAAAGATACATATGTACCTGTTCTGTGTTTTGGACCAGTAACTCACCAAATAAGTGAAGTGTGAACTGAGCCTAAAAAATCAGAAAGGACTAGCTATGCATGTTGCTGCAATGCGCAGTGATGTACACTGAGATACGCTCTTCCTGCAGGCCAGGATATAGCTGATTTAACTTTGTCACTTTGTGACAAATTAATTTGGAACGGAACAAAGCAATTTTTTTGGAAACATTTGGCAAAGCGTTTGAATCGAATTTTTGAAAACTTCGCTGATTTCTAGATATAAGTAAACCATTAGGGAAAAATCTCTAAAATACATATATATTATTTAAATGTTGCTAGCTGTCTTTACATTGTTTATGTTTTACTGGTATTATTTCCTATATATGATCGACTTCAAATACTGTATATGGATCTCAGGTTATCATGATTTTATAGATTTAACGCTGTGTTTTTTATCATAACGTGGCTGTGAGAAACCTATTTCACATTAAGTAAAGACAGGATAAGTTTTATTTAATGGTATTTGATTTGGCATTCCTGATTAAGCCAAATTAATAGCTTGATGTGCTTTGCAGTATTTGTACAGTTTTCATCTTCTTGGTATACTGTGGTCTCAACTGCGCCTTGATGCATTCTACTGATCACCAGCCTGAAAAAAATGGCCTCCTTAGTATTCAGCTTCCTTCCCAATTAATAGGTAATCTGTCAGCTTGGAGAATTCTAGATGATGACTTACCAGGTTCAGTAACTCTTACCAAAAGGTTAAAATGACTCTATGAAGTAATTTTTTGTCACGTGAAATTAAGTGACTGTCGACTATAGAAACATAGAAGATTGACGGCAGAAAAAGACCACCAGGTCCATCTAGTCTGCCCTTTTATTATCCTTTTATTGTTATCTTAGGATAGATACATGTTTATCCCAGGCATGTTTAACCCTTACACTCCCAGCGCTGGGGGTCCGGCTGTGCCCAAGTGCCGGACCCCTGCTGAATGCGCCAGCATCGGTGAAAACACCGATGCCGGTGCATTAACCCTTCATGTGCCGCGATCAGCGCTGACCGCGGCACATGCGGTGTGCGGGAGTCAAAGGAGTTCAGGATGGCGAGCGGGGGGGGGCATCGGGTCCCCGCGCTGCTGTGACGGGGACCTGATGGCTCGGATAGCAGCCCGATGCCTTCCTTAGGCATCGTGGCTGCTATTCCTGCGTTCCTGTGCGATCCAGCCCCCTGGATCGCACAGGAAGCAGGCTGTAAGTGTATTACAAAAGTATTGTGATGCATTGTAAAGGGGATCAGACCCCCAAAAGTTAAATAAAGTGGAAAAAAAGTTAAAAAATAAAGTTTCCTAAAAAAAAATAATAAAAGTTTCAAGAAAAAAAAAAGCCATTTTCCAAAAAAGAGTTTAAAAAAATTGTAAAAAAAAAGGTAAAAAAGAAAGATAAACATATTAGGTATTGCCGCGTCCGTATCGACCGGCTCTATAAAAATATCACGTCATCTACCCCGCCAGGTGAACGCAGAAAAAAAAAAAAAGTGCCAAAACAGACATTTTTTGGTCACCTTCTCTTACAAAAAGTGTAATAGCAGGCGATCAAAAAGGCGTATTTATCCCAAAATGGTACCAATCAAACCGTCATCTTGTGCCGCAAAAATGATACCCTACCTGAGACAATCGCCCGAAAAATAAAAAAAATATGGCTCTCTGAAAATGGCAACACAAAAAACAGATTTTATTCTCTTCAAAAAGAAATCTAATGTGTAAAACTTTCCAAAAATAAAAAAGTTACACATATTTGGTACCGCCGCGTCCGTAACAACCTGCTCTATAAAAACATTACATGAGGTGGCCCCCCAGGCGAATGCTGAAAAAAAAACAAAAAAAAACGTGCCAAAACAGACATTTTTTGGTCACCTTCCCTTACAAAAAGTGTAATAGCAGGCGATCAAACAGGCGTATAAACCCCAAAATGGTACCAATCAAACCGTCATCTTGTCCTGCAAAACCGATACCCTACCTGAGACAATCGCCTGAAAACTTAAAAAAATATGGCTGTTTGAAAATGGCAACACAAAAAAAGATTTTATTCTGTTCTAAAATGCATCTAATGTGTAAAACTTTCCAAAAATAAAAAAGTTAGACATATTTGGTACCGCCGCGTCCGTAACAACCTGCTCTATAAAAATATTACATGAGGTGGCCCCCCAGGCGAATGCTGAAAAAAAAACAAAAAAAAACGTGCCAAAACAGACATTTTTTGGTCACCTTCCCTTACAAAAAGTGTAATAGCAGGCGATCAAACAGGCGTATAAACCCCAAAATGGTACCAATCAAACCGTCATCTTGTCCTGCAAAACCGATACCCTACCTGAGACAATCGCCTGAAAACTTAAAAAAATATGGCTGTTTGAAAATGGCAACACAAAAAAAAGATTTTATTCTGTTCTAAAATGCATCTAATGTGTAAAACTTTCCAAAAATAAAAAAGTTAGACATATTGGGTATCGTCGCGTCCGTAACAACCTGCTCTATAAAAATATTACATGAGATGGCCCCCCGGGTGAATGCTGCAAAAAAAAAAAAAAAAACTATGCCAAAACAACCATTTTTTCCCTCTTCGCTCACAAAAAGTGTAATAGCAGGCGATCAAAAAGGCGTATTTATCCCAAAATGGTACCAATCAAACCGTCATCTTGTCGTGCAAAAACTATACCCTACCTGAGACAATCGCCTGAAAACTTAAAGAAATATGGCTCTTTGAAAATGGCAACACAAAAAAAAAAGATTTTATTCTGTTCTAAAATGCATCTAATGTGTAAAACTTTCCAAAAAAAAAAAAGTTAGACATATTGGGTATCGTCACGTCCGTAACAACCTGCTCTATAAAAATATTACATGAGATGGCCCCCCGGGTGAATGATGCAAAAAATAAAAAAAAAAACTATGCCAAAACAACCATTTTTTTCCCGTCTTCCCTCAAAAAAAGTGTAATAGCAGGCGATCAAAAAGGCATATTTATCCCAAAATGGTACCAATCAAACCGTCATCTTGTCCCGCAAAAATGATACCCTACCTGAGACAATCGCCCGAAAAATAAAAAAAATATGGCTCTCTGAAAATGGCAACACAAAAAACAGATTTTATTCTGTTCAAAAATGCATCTAATGTGTAAAACTTTCCAAAAATAAAAATGTTTGACATATTGGGTATCGCCGTGTCCGTAACAACCTGCTCTATAAAAATATTACATGAAATGGCCCCCCAGGTGAATGCTGTAAAAAATTTTTTAAAAAAACTATGCCATAACAGCCATTTTTTCACCTTGCCTCACAAAAAGTGTAATAGCAAGCGATCAAAAAGTCTTATGTACCCCAAAATGGTACCAATGAAAATGTCACCTCCTCCCGCAAAAAATGAGCCCCCACATAAGACAATAACTCAAAAAAATAAAAATCAATGGCTCCCGCAAACCAATCCATCAAAATCTGTGCTGCAAAATCCATATGGCGCTCCTTCTGTTCTGAGTCCTGCCATGTACCCCCACAGCAGTTTACCACCACATATGGGGTGTTGCCGTATTCAGGAGAAAACAAATTATGGGGTGCTTTTCTCCTGTTACCCCTTGTGAAAATGAAAAATTTGGGGCTAAAGCAACATTTTTATTGGAAGAAATTAAACTTTTCATTTTCACAGCCAAGTATTTCCAAATTCCATAAAACGCTTAGGGGGTCAAAGTGGTTAGTACCCCCCTTAATATATTCTTTGAAGGGTGTAGTTTCCAAAATGGGGTCACTTTTTGAGGGTTTCCACTGTAGGGGTACGTCAGGGTCTCTCAATTACAAAATGGTGCCTAAAAACCATTCTAGCAAAATCTGCCTCCAAAATCCATATGGCGCTCCTTTCCTTCTGACCACTGCCACAAACCCATAGAGACGTTTACCACCACATATGGGGTATTTCTGTAAACTGCAGAATCAGAGAAATGTATATTGAGGTTTAGTTTGCTGTTAACCCTTGCTGTTTTGCAAGAAAAAAATTATTAACATGAATAATCTACCAAAAAAGTGAAATTTTGAAATTTCACCTCCATTTTCCATTAATTCTTGTGGAACACCTCAAGGGTTAACAAAGTTTGTAACAGCCGTTTTTTATAATTTGAGGGGGTGTAGTTTCTAAAATGGGGTAATTTATGGGTGGTTTCCATTATGTAAGCCCCTCAAAATCACTTTATATCTGAATTGGTGCTTAAAAAAATGGTTTTGGAAATTTTGTTGAAAATTTGAAAAATGGCTTCTAAACTTCTAAGCCCTCTAACCTCCCAAAAAAGTAAAATGACATTTATAAAATGATGCCAACATAAAGTATACATATGGGGAATGTAAAATAATAACTATTTTGGAGGTATTACTATGTATTTTGAAAGTAGATAAACTGAAATTTTGAAATTTGCTAATTTTTCCAAATTTTTGCTAAATTTGATATTTTTTTATAAATAAAAATGAAATATTTTGCCACAAATTTACTACTATCGTGAAGCACAGTATGTGACGAGAAAACAATCTTAGAATGGCCTGGATAAGTAAAAGCGTTCCAAAGTTATTACCACATAAAGTGACACATGTCAGATTTGCAAAAAATGGCCTGGGATTTGAGGTGAAAAGTGACTCGGTACTGAAAGGGTTAAATTCAGTTCCTGGGGATGTATCAACCACCTCTGCTTGAAGTTTGTTCCAAGCTTCTACTACTCTTTCAGTGAAATAATATTTTCTAATGTTGTACTTGATTTGTCCCCCAACTAACCTCAGATTGTGCCCCCTTGTTCTTGTGTTCTGTTTCTTAATAATAACCCTTCCCTCCTGAACTTTATTCAGTCCTTTAACATATTTAAAGGTTTCAATCATGTCCCCCCTTTCTCTTCTTTCCTCAGACTATACATATTAAGAACTCTGAGTCTTTCTTGATAAGTTCTATGCTGTAGACCTTCCACCATTTTTGTAGCTCTTCTTTGGACCCGTTCTATTTTAGCAATATCCTTTTGCAGGTGAGGTCTCCAGAATTGAACACAGTATTCCAGATGTGATCTCACTAGAGCTCTATACAGAGGGATCACAATCTCCCTCTTTCTGCTTGTTATACCTCTAGCTATGCAGCCAAGCATACAATTTGCTTTCCCTACCGCCTGACTGCATTGGTTACTCATTTTGAGGCTGTCAGAGATGACTACCCCCAAATCCTTTTCTTCTGAGGTCTTTGTTAGCACAGAACTGCCAATACCATGCTCAGATAGAGGATTTCTTCTCCCCAAGTGCATTATTTTACATTTGGAAACATTGAACTGCAGTTTCCATTGTTTTGACTATGACAAGATTAAACAAACACTATATAGAAAGTAGAGATGAGCGAACATGCTCGTCTCAGCTTGGTGCTCGTTCAAGTATTAGGGTATTCGCATATGCTCGATACTCGGATGAGCATATCGCGATCCTCAAGGAAATGGCAACTTCCTCTTCCTGCATGTTAGGCGCCATTTTTCAGCCAATCAACATGCAGAAGTCTTTGGTACCTCCTAGCATCACGTGGGGCCCCTACAAGTCGATAGCAGGGATTGGCTGGCCAGATTAGATGACCTGGGAATATAAGAATCTGGTCCCGCGCTGCTCGCATCATACGCCACCTGAATGAGATTAGGGATGAAGCTGCTGTCTGTCAGGGAGAGTGTTAGGGCCTGAATTTAGATGTTGGTTAGGCAGGAATCACCCCCAAAGAACCCAACAGCCCTTCTAAGGGCTACAAGCACCTTTTTTTTTTTGGTCTCCTCCTGGCTGTTGGCTGGGACTTGTAGTGCAGCTACTGCCATCTTGGCTGCACACTGTACACAGTGACTGGTGGCAGAAGGGACAGCACGTAGTCCACAAAGACCCAAAAGAAATTGCCCAAAGTCCTCTCAGTACTCATTTTTGCTGCTGATGCTGTACCTTGGCTTGCTGGGATCTGTAGTGCAGTGTAGGAAATACGTTTTTTTCTCTCATTTCTATACACTACAGTCCAGTGAACAATTATGTAGTGTACTGTACAGTAGCGTCAGTCTAGGGAATACGTTTTTCTCTCATTTCTATACACTACAGTCCAGTGGACAATTATGTAGTGTACTGTACAGTAGCGTCAGTCTACAAAATATGTATTTTCTCTCAGTTATATGTACTACAGTCCAGTGAAAAATGTAGTGGTTTGTGGTAAAATAGCCGCCATTTAAAGACTATGTTTTTTTCTCATTTATATATACAGCAGTCCAGTGAACAATTCTGTAGTGTGCTGTACAGCAGCGTCAGTCTATAAAATACGTTTTTTCTCAGTTATATGTACTACAGTCCAGTGAAAAATGTAGTGGTTTGCGGTAAAATAGCCGCCATTTAAAGACTACGTTTTTTCTCATTTATATATACTACAGTCCAGTGAAAAATGTAGTGGTTTGCGGTAAAATAGCCGCCATTTAAAGACTACGTTTTTTTTTAATTTATATTTACAATAGTCCAGTGAAGAATTCTGTAGTGTGCTGTACAGCAGCGTCAGTCTATGAAATACGCTTTTTCTCAGTTATATGTACTACAGTCCAGTGAAAAATGTAGTGGTTTGCGGTAAAATAGCCGCCATTTAAAGACTACGTTTTTTTCTCATTTATATATACTACAGTCCAGTGAAAAATGTAGTGGTTTGCGGTAAAATAGTCGCCATTTAAAGACTACGTTTTTTTTTAAATTTATATTTACAATAGTCCAGTGAAGAATTCTGTAGTGTGCTGTACAGCAGCGTCAGTCTATGAAATACGCTTTTTCTCAGTTATATGTACTACAGTCCAGTGAAAAATGTAGTGGTTTGCGGTAAAATAGCCGCCATTTAAAGACTACGTTTTTTTCTCATTTATATATACTACAGTCCAGTGAAAAATGTAGTGGTTTGCGGTAAAATAGTCGCCATTTAAAGACTACGTTTTTTCTCATTTATATATACTACAGTCCAGTGAACAATTCTGTAGTGTGCTGTACAGCAGCGTCAGTCTATAAAATACGTATTTTCTCAGTTATATGTACTACAGTCCAGTGAAAAATGTAGTGGTTTGCGGTAAAATAGCCGCCATTTAAAGACTACGTTTTTTTCTAATTTATATTTACAATAGTCCAGTGAAGAATTCTGTAGTGTGCTGTACAGCAGCGACAGTCTATGAAATACGCTTTTTCTCAGTTATATGTACTACAGTCCAGTGAAAAATGTAGTGGTTTGCGGTAAAATAGCCGCCATTTAAAGACTACGTTTTTTTCTCATTTATATATACTACAGTCCAGTGAAAAATGTAGTGGTTTGCGGTAAAATAGTCGCCATTTAAAGACTACGTTTTTTTCTCATTTATATATACTACAGTCCAGTGAACAATTCTGTAGTGTGCTGTACAGCAGCGTCAGTCTATAAAATACGTATTTTCTCAGTTATATTTACTACAGTCCAGTGAAAAATTTAGTGGTTTGCGGTAAAATAGCCGCCATTTAAAGACTACGTTTTTTTCTAATTTATATTTACAATAGTCCAGTGAAGAATTCTGTAGTGTGCTGTACAGCAGCGTCAGTCTATGAAATACGCTTTTTCTCAGTTATATGTACTACAGTCCAGTAATAAAATGTAGTGGTTTGCGGTAAAATAGCAGCCATTTAAAGACTACGTTTTTTTCTCATTTATATATACTACAGTCCAGTGAAAAATGTAGTGGTTTGCGGTAAAATAGTCGCCATTTAAAGACTACGTTTTTTTCTCATTTATATATACTACAGTCCAGTGAACAATTCTGTAGTGTGCTGTACAGCAGTGTCAGTCTATAAAATACGTATTTTCTCAGTTATATATATTACAGTCCAGTGAAAAATGTAGTGGTTTGCGGTAAAATAGCCGCCTTTTAAAGACTACGTTTTTTTCACATTTATATATACTACAGTCCAGAGTACAATTCTGTAGTGTGCTGTACAGCAGAGTCAGTCTATAAAATAAGTATTTTCTCAGTTATATGTACTACAGTCCAGTGAAAAACGTAATGGTTTGAAGTAAAATAGCCGCCATTTAAAGACTGTTTTTTTCTAATTTATATATACAATAGTCCAGTAAACAATTCTGTAGTGTGCTATACAGCAGTGTCAGTCTATAAAATACATTTTTCTCAGTTATATGTACTACAGTCCAGTGAAAAATGTAGTGGTTTGCGGTAAAATAGCCGCCTTTTAAAGACTACGTTTTTTTCACATTTATATATACTACAGTCCAGAGTACAATTCTTTGTGGTTTGTGGTAAAATAGCCGGCATTTAAAGACTACGTTTTTTCAGATTTATATATATTACAGTCCAGTGAAAAATGTAGTGGTTTGCGGTAAAATAGCCGCCTTTTAAAGACTACGTTTTTTTTCACATTTATATATACTACAGTCCAGAGTACAATTCTGTAGTGTGCTGTACAGCAGAGTCAGTCTATAAAATAAGTATTTTCTCAGTTATATGTACTACAGTCCAGTGAAAAACGTAATGGTTTGAAGTAAAATAGCCGCCATTTAAAGACTACGTTTTTTTCTCATTTATATATACTACAGTCCAGTGAAAAATGTAGTGGTTTGTGGTAAAATAGCCGCCATTTAAAGACTACTTTTTTTTTCTCATTTATATATACTACAGTCCAGTGAACAATTCTGTAGTATGCTGTACAGCAGCATCAGTCTATAAAATACGTATTTTCTCAGTTATATGTACTACAGTCCAGTGAAAAATGTAGTGGTTTGCAGTAAAATATCTGCCATTTAAAGACTACGTTTTTTTTCTCATTTATATATACAATAGTCCAGTGAAGAATTCTGTAGTGTGCTGTACAGCAGCGTCAGTCTATAAAATACGCTTTTTCTCAGTTGTATGTACTACAGTCCAGTGAAAAATGTAGTGGTTTGCGGTAA